>JANHGN010012226.1:76647-194235 GCA_024605025.1 Megaceryle maxima | reverse complement strand
AGCACTTGAGGCGATGGTCTAATGGATAGATAGATGGTAGGATGAAGATTGGACTTGATGATCCTAGAGGTCCTTCCAAAACCTAATGGTTCCACGATTCTGTGATCTTAGTATGTTGTCTGCTTCCCTGAATGCCCCACTATATTAGCTCACCAGATCTTTTTTCATTTCTTTGTAAATACAAAATGGACAGCATTGCTGTGCTGTTCAGGAGAACTAGCAGGCAAGTTCTTTCTCAGAAGTGAATTCTTATTAATCATGAGTGGGGTAACCAGATTTTTTTTTTTTTTTTTTTTCCTTTTGAAATGTTCTGTAATACATAGGCAGAATAATGAGAAGTGAGGAAGTGAGTGAGTAGAATAACTTTCCAGCCTCTGTCAAACTAGCTGCTAAAGCCAAACACCAGCAGAAATGACTATGGGTCACTGAGGAGTTGTTCAGTGTCACAGATTGTTTGTACAGATAGCAATACCATTAATTGTAGCTGGTGTCCTTCACAGATCCACACTCCTCTTGCTCCTTGAAACAGTGCTGGAGGAGGATGTTTGCTTGGCTAGCTGCAGATGGAGTACCCCAAAACCAGTGCCTTCTCCTGAAAAGTGACTGAAGCTAACCTTATTCACCAGAGTGTTTTGAGCAGCCTTAGATCAAGAATCTGTCAGGAGCCTATAAAACACATTTCGCCCTGCTTTTTCTCTGGGAATTGTCTGTGAACAATGTGTGATCTTCTTGAATTATTCAGCAATCAAAATCATTTGTCAAATAATTTCTATGAATAATTTTTGACTTGAAGCTTGTCCATGATATGTTTATTGAAAATATTTGAAATCAGATCTGACTGATTAGCTCTGATTGCACACTTTGGTTACCTAGGGCAGTCCTAGTCCCTGATGGGATGAGCCTAGTCCTTTGAAGCCCATTTACACAGTGAATGCTTATGATTAAGAATTTTAAATTCACTCTTCACATATAATCTCCAATGGCCACTAAAATTTGCTGTTTCTGTGAACATTTCTGCCAGTAAACTCATTAACTAGAATAATTGCACAAAAAGAATACAAAAGGGGGAGCAAAGCGAGGCAGACCAATTTGTTTTCAAATCAGAATGAATATTGCTGAAATATTCCACTCTTCCCTAGTCCTTTGAGACTTAACTATGTAAGAGTATTTTGTGATCTTTTATTCCTGAAGTTTTAACAATTGCTGTTTCTGGCAGGAAGGGTCATTTGGATGCAGTGTTATGTCCATGTTGTTCTACCCCCCCTGCCCCACCCCATGCCCTTCTCATATTGAGCAGATAGAGAGAAAATGAGAACTTAGAAACTGTTTAAGCAGTGTATGTTACCTGTATAACCAGAGAAAAGCAGAGAGTTAAACATGGAATTAGTGGATATAGCTACCCGGGATTATTTGTGCCTGATTATTCCACAGTGCTTTAAGACTCTTTCGTAGAACAGACAGAGCAGATATTTTCATTGCAGGGATCCCACGGGTTTTGATTTTATTGCTCTTGCTTTCTTTTATGTTTCTGCACAGGTTAGAGAGAGAGTGCGCCTGTTCTTTAATTTCCTTCAGAACCAGAGGCCTGTTTTGGTGTTGCCTGATTTGCTTTGAGAATCATGCTTAAGAAGATGCCTGGCTGTAAATTTGCCATCATTCTGTCAGCTTTGGTTCCCTTTGGTTTGGTTTCTTTCCTCCTCTTTCTTTTTTCCCCACTCAGGACATAAACTTTAATGATGAGATTTCATGCTCAGTCAAGTTTTTGAAAGCCACTTATGTGAAGCATCAATCAGATTATATACCTGCCCTGGCTGGGTGGCTGCTTTTCCCTCCCTACAAGGGGCTGATGGTCAAAAATACATAATAAGCTGCCATTGACAGCCTATCAGAATACCACCTCTCCCTCCCTCTCCACCTCAAAAGCCTCTGCAAGTGATGGCTTAGTTCATCACCGTGGAAATAGTTATTGCTTGATATTACTCAAGAAAGTATAACTGTGTTTCCTTTGCTTCTCAACAAGTCCATTGATGCATTAGCTACCTCATCAGCCGTTTCAGCAAGGGCCTGGTAAATCTCCTTTTTTCCTGTAATTCCACCATTGCCTTAGCACTGGTTCTCATGTTTCTCAGTACATTTTTACCACTGATCAGGTCAAGAGTCTCATTTCTGTTAGTCTTACTGCATGATCTGTGATACTCTGGAGAAACATAGGAGAATATTCCTACAAACAATAAAATGAATTCAATCTTACCAGAAACGTTGCTGATAAAGGACAGGGCTTAACAACTTCCAGTTTATGTTAGGTAAATATGGTTCCTAAATTACAACAAAAATGTTTGGAAGCAGCTGAAGACTTGCCTGTGAAAGGGTGTAAAGCAACAAGGTCCTAGCAGCATGACCTGCAGAAAATGTCTTTGTTCTTTTCATGGCTTTTCTTGCTGCACTAGGCTTTGATGCTAATGCATCCTGTTTTCAACTGACAGGAAGAAAAAGACTGTGTTTGCGTGTGTGCTTGTGAGATGCCTGGGAATAAGCTCTAGCTATAAGTTTAAGTCATTTATATAAAACACTGTATTGCCTATCTTTGGTAAGGGGTCTTGCCAGATGAACGCTTCTGACGGACACTCAGTGCAAAGTTTCACAGCTATTTAAATTGCCAGTGACTCTGCTGAAGAGCAGGTGGCATTGTGGCACTCACCCTTTGCTACCACAGTTGGATGTTGCCAGCAGAAAAGAAGGATGGACAATGGGAGACTAACTGCAAGTACATTTACTGAAGTTTGCCTTTCTAATCCTCGTGCCTTGGCAATAGCAACCCCTAACTAGAATCAGCTATGGATCTCTGAGGTCAGCCTTATCTTCTGCATTGTTCTGCTTCACTCATTACATTGAGCTGAATATCAGCATTTGGTCGACTATTTCTGTCCACCCCATTTCCACCTCAGCATTATTGTTTGTTAGATGCCACATACCCAGCTATTGTTTAAATAACCTTTCTAAACGTAAAAAGAATAACACATAAATATCTTCTGCTAAATAAGAAAGGTACAGATATTAGATAAAAGAAGTCTCATTACCTAGCTCTGAAGTAGAACACAGCGGCTATCTCACTGCACATTTTGACTTCTGCTAACAATATAGAACAGGAAATAAAGAAAAGTCATTGTTATAATTTCAAATCATGGAGAGATTTCACAGTGGGGAAAAAACAAATTCTCGACATTTAAGTTTGGTCAGGACATTATGACAAGCAGCCATAACTCTTGCAAAAAGTGTCTCAAAATTTATTAGTTCCTTAACTGATGTAAGCAACCCCTCACAAATATCAGATGTACTGTTGGACCAACACTTGATGATTTTGAAGATTAATTTTGTTCCACTAAATAACGAACATTCTTTTTGAAAAATGAACTCAGGGTTTTTTTCCTTGTTCAATTTGATCCTTTGAGGCAAGCAAAGTTTATTTTATTTGTAATCTGTTATATCCTTGGAGTGTCACTAATATGTAAGGTCTGCTCAAAATGAATTCCTGATAGTTTAAATTTTCTGGCCCTCTGCTTTGTTACTTTAATGAGTTATAGAGTAGAATTAATACAGCAGGAGTTGAAAGTGGCTTATTAAGGCTTCCTACTCAAGAGAGGAAACATGAAGTAGTATGATGAAGGCTTGTTTAGTATTGCTTGCTGCCTGAAGCTTTATTGCATGACTGAATAAAAACTGGAGCCATGAGGTCTCCTCTACCTTTCTGCTGAGGCTGTCTAAATTCTGCAGCAATGTCTGTTTCTGGGAATAAGCAGTAGCCCTTGCTCTGTATTTCATCACATCAGTAACTTACGTTCAGATTTGTCAACACCATCCAAACAGTCTCCTTTTCTTCCCATACTGTTGTGTGCAAGTCTGTATTCTGTAACATCCCTCTAGCTGTGCAAATACAACCCTCCTGACAAACAGCTTGTGTTTTACACGTGAGAGAACAAGATGAAGCTTCCAACCCACGTAATACACAGCTTGCATCATGAACTCTTTGGCACACCTTACCCCCTGCTTCAGGTCCTGAAGTCAGAAACTAACTTAAGCATCAGAGGCTGAAGTTTTATTCTCAGCTAATCCTATGTTCTGTCCTTGTCAACAACTCCACTTTGCCTTTCACAGTTCTGCTGTGTAATGGGCCTCTGTCTATTTAATGACTTGATGAGCTGTTTTTAGATCTCAAATACTCTCTTCAGTACACACATACCTTCATCTACTAAAGCAAATTCTATTGGCTTTGAGAAAAGAAGGGTTGACAGTGTAGGGAAAAAAAAAAAAAAAAAAGACCGATGGAGGAAAAGATTGTGTGATTGCTGAGCATTCAGATTTGGGAGGCAAAAAAGGCTAGTATTTTATTCTTCCAATGTTCCGTGTATCCATCACTTGGACAGAATCCCTGTTAGTGGAAATCTAATTCTTCAGTCACTGGCCGAAGTTAATTAATTTGTAAATATATTTCATCTTCTGAGTGACAGCCCTCTCTAAGAGAGGAGCTGATAGAAAGAGCAAAGGGGTTAAGGTGTTGTGTAACACCATGTTCACCCCAGGAGATTGAGTTGACATCAACTAGTTCCATCTCCTCCACTAACAGCCCTTTGTAGCATGGAAATACTGTGATTAAAGCGAGGTGGGAAGGTTTTTGTATTGCTCTTAGTGTTCTGCTCACAACTGCTTCTCCTTCTATGAGGATACTCCATCTAGAGGTGTGTTTGTCTAGTTTTGTCAGTTTTTTCATGGCTGTGACTCCTTCTCCAGTGGTCATATCTACTGTCCACCTTGTACTGCTCTCCCTATCTTGTTTCTTCTGATTAGCAAGAAGGGATCTTCTCATTTTGTCTGACAAACATTGTCTTGAAGGGCACTGAGCACATGTATGTGTGATCCTGTGCTGGTAGAGCTTCTATTGAAAGACTCTGAGAAACCTGAGGATGGAGCTAACAGGAACATCATGCAGTTCAGCAAGGAACCATTCTGCATCTGGGGCAGAATAATCCATTGTCAGTACAGGCCAGGAACCATCTCTTTTGACTAGCAGCCCATCTGGGAAGGACCTAGGGGTTAAAGTCCCTAGCATCAAGCTGAATATGAGCCAGCAGAATAAGACAATCATTGTAATGTATCCCAGTATGTGAAGTGTAGCTAACAGACCAAGGGGTGTTCTTATTTTACCCTGGGCAGCCACACTGCATGAGGATATTGTAGTCAGATATGCAGGTTGTTTCAATATCTCCATGTTTGAATATTTTTAAGACTGGGCTGGACAAATCCACAGCTGACTTGGGAGATTAGACTAAATGACCTCAGGTTTCCCTTCCAATGGACGTTTCTGTCATTCTCTCTGGTGAAGTTGTTCACTTTGCTATAAAGAAAATCAAAATCAAACCCCTTTTAAGCTGAAGTTGCTAACATATAAAATGGCCATCAAACCAAAGGTTTGCTATTCTGGAAAAATGAAACTTATGAAGCAGAAATAACAGTGTCTCTGTTGTCTAGGATTCAGTCCTGGTCCGTTTGTGTTGTGAAAATCTGTTTTGACAGAAAGGAAACTATGCTTCATCTTAATTTAAATGAGAAATTTTATGAATTAGATATAAAATTAATGTATTATGGGAAGCACCTTTCCTTATGTTGTTTATTTTGCTGTGCAATTTCTTAACTGATCAACTAGGACTACAAAAGAAGCTGACACCACTAAAGAAACCCAGCAATGAAATAGTAGGTGAAGTGGGCATTTAACAAATTAGTTAACTTTGCTAGCTAACATAACTTTCAGACTAGAGATATTCATTATTTTTGGAAACAGCAAAACAGATGATCAGAACCACCTCACTG
Organism: Megaceryle maxima; assembly: GCA_024605025.1. Classification (NCBI taxonomy): domain Eukaryota; kingdom Metazoa; phylum Chordata; class Aves; order Coraciiformes; family Cerylidae; genus Megaceryle; species Megaceryle maxima. The sequence goes on along the minus strand of JANHGN010012226.1, from coordinate 188,373 downwards.
GGTTAGCCTGTACTTTGTTCACTTTTTATTTTAGAAGACGGGTGAGAAACACACTTTCTAGAAATGATAGTGCAGATTCTGGGTCTTAAGACTCATGAGCTGCATGAAATCAGAACTTGCCAATCAGTATTTCCACATCTTTATTCTTTCCGTCTTCCTTTCCTTTCTTCTTTTTCAGGAAAGTCTAAGAGTTGCTTTGGGTCTCTCTGGTTTTATTTCTGACATTAATTACTGGTGTTTTGACATTGTATTAGAGCATTTTTCGTAAGCAGTGGCTAAATTCCCTATGCAGTGATGAAATACGTATTTCATTCTCCTTGGCATAATGCAGTGCTTATACTATGAATAGTATAAAATTTATGGCACCTTAAATTGTTTATTTTTGAGGCTTCTCAGTGCTTGTAAACAAAGGGAACAGGAGCCACTTACATCTCTTAGCAACTTTAACTAGCTCTAAAAAAAAAGTTTTTGATTATAGAGCTTACCAGTTTATTTCACTTTCACTTTTACCTCTTCCATAAATAAGTGAAGACATAATTTATTAAATTTTTAGTAAGTGGGATTGAAGTGTCACCAGATTGCTAAATTAAAGGAACAAATTAAATATCAATACTAAATTAAAGTGTTGGCCAGGCTAGAGAGAACTGAAAAACAGTATCTGTACTCCATTAGCAGCTTGGAAATTGTGGAAGACTATCTGTCAGAAAAAAAAAAAAAAAAAGAAAAAAAAAAAATCCACTGTCTTCCATATATCATCTTCTATCTTTGATGTGGCGGGCAAAAGAATTCACCAATGACAGGTGCTGTCACTGAATATATTTATTCCACAAGTTTTTATTTTCTCCATCAGCTACAATGATGGACAGTCATGTCTTGTTTCCTGAACGATGGCAAGTTCTTAGAGATTCTTCAATTGCTGCCCTTGAAGACTGCCTGTTTCGTGAACCAATGTCAAAATCTATCTATATGCCTGCACTTATCGCTGTGGTATTTAAGCACTCTACATGGATTAAAAATGAACAGTGAAGCTGCCTGGAGGATAGTCAGTGAAATCTACTTAAGTTTTGGATTTTGTGATATAATGTGATTTCATTGGGTTGACAGAGGGACACAAAGAAACATCAGGCACTTCACAAAAATTTTGAAAAAGAGCTGTTCATATTTTTTAACTGAAAAAGAGATTAAAGTACTGAAAAATTTGAGAACAAATTCTAGTTGTCAGTGCGACTTAAACCTTGACATGCAGAAGAATAAGGGTTTTCTACTTACTTGTATGACGATGAGCAGTGGGTTTGTAATCAGCCTATAATGGGCTTTGCCACTAGAATGCCACTTGAGGAGAGAGAAGCCTCTCCCTGTCCTGTTCCAATTTCCCCCTTATCAGTATCTCAGTTGAGTGTTAACAACAACTATGGCAGCAGGTTAAACGATGGCTTCAGAATGCAGGTTCTTTGGTTTTCAAGACTTCCATGAAGCATACTGCTTCTAGAGGGAAGTTGCTTGACCTGTCAGATAGTGTTCTACTGGTATGTTTGGGTCAACAAAGTACAATGCTTGCAATACAAAAAAAAGAGACTCTCAGCTAATGAATCATCTGTGTTCCCATCACCTCAGAAAACAAAATTTTGCCCTTCTATTGCAACCAGCTTATCATTTAACAATTGTTTAGAAAATCTTGTAGTACAAATGATACATTCAATATTGTGTACCTCTTGTATCTTTCTGTCAAGCTGTGAACACCCTTTTGTTAAGTGAAACTTTGTCAGGCTGTTGGTTGTGTCAAGATGATGGATCTATTAGAGCGAAACAAAACAATTATGCATAAGCTTGAGTACGTCTTTTTGCAACTAAAGAAGGCCTCTATGGATTAGAGTGGCAAAGGTGTGTAGTTTTTTTGCCTTTTCCCTCTTTTGCCTTCCTCTTTTCTTTTCCCTTAAAGAACAGATATAAAGAGGGAGCGGAGTAGGCTCTGGGAGATATGCAGGAACTGGAAGAATCACAGAGGTGGCAGATGGCTCCTTACACCTTTATCTAGGACCCGCATAATTAAAGTGATGTGCAAAGAGCAAAAATTTCCATTACCTTACAAGAGTTATTGACTCATTCCAAGTATCGGTCTATGCTTAAAGCACCAGCAAAATTCTGGCTTGTAGTCTTAAGTAAAGCAAGTGTGTATATGCCATCAACCATCTTCTTGGCAGTTTGCAGAAATGGCATCAATTTGTGTTGCGTTTGGCATCCGATGAAAAATTGTATTTTGGGGTGATGCTGGAGAAGCTAATACGGATGGTTGCCACAGTGAGGGAGTATATAAATTCCTTGGGATAGACAGTAACTGGGAACATCTACAGACAGATCTGAAGAAGATTCAGGATGTCTATAATATGCCTACCCTAACAAACCAAGGAAGCATGCAGTTTGGTAAATATATGGCTTTGTATTGCTATGCAGATCAGCAACCTGAGATCACATTCATGCAAAGATGCCCAGTAGAGATAGGATACACACTCTCATGAAGAGTTTGAGAAACAAATGGCAACTAATGACCAAGGTCTTAATAGAATGATACCAGGTAATGTTAAATATGAAGTTATCAGAGCAGGTACTAGAGCATTTATCTATATAAGATATTAAAAACTGGAGGCATAACTCATTCATAAATGAGTTAAGCATTGAGGCTGCAGCAAAACCTGAATGTCAGTATATATAATTGGAGAAAGATGTCCAGGCTTAGCTCATGATTATGAAAAATTTCCAGGATGTATTTGTTGGAGGCCGGTATCAGCTGAAACTAACTTCACGCCATTCCTTGTAGTTTCTGGGAAGTGCCAGGCAGACACCTGCCAGGTGTGGAAGAATTTTTATTTCCTGTCCAACTGCAAATGTCACTCACTGAGAGGATCATCTCTGGCACAGTGAAGCAGGGGATTGCAGTGCACAGCAGGGGTTTCCTGAGCTGGGAAGCCCCAGGGGACATGCTGGGAGTGAAAGGATGCAATCCAGAGGGACCTTGACAGGCTTGAGATATGGGCCTGTGAGAACCTCATGAAGTTCAACAAGGCTAAGTACAAGGTCCTGGACATGGGTTAGGGCAATCCCAAGCACAGATATAGGCTGGTTGATGTGTGGATTGAGAGTAGCCCTGTAGATAAGGACTTGGGGGTGTCGGCTGATGAGAACCTCAACAGGACCTGGAAGTGTGCATGTGCAGCCTAAGCGGCCAACCATATGCTGGGTTGCATCAAATGCAGTGTGGCCAGCAGGTCAAGGGAAGTGATTCTCCTCCTCCACTCTCATGAGACTGCACCTGGAGTACTGCATTCAGCTCTGGAGCCCCCAGCATAAGAAGGACCTGGACCTGCTGGACTGAGTCCAGATGAGGGCCAAAAAGATGATCAGAGAGCTGGAGGACCTCTCCTGTGAAGGCAGGCTGAGAGAGCTGGAGTTGTGCAGCCTGGAGGAGAGAAAGCTCCAGGGGTACTTCATAGCAGCCTTCCAGTGTCTAAACAGGACCTACAAGAAAGCTGGGGAGGAACTTTTTACAAGGGCACATAGTTATATAACAAGGGGTAATGGCTTCAAACTGAAAGAAGTGTTTAAGGCCAGGTTGGATGGGACTTTGAACAATCTGGTCTAGTGGGAAGTATCTCTGCCCATGGCAGGGGGGGGTTGGATCTAGATGAACTTTAAGATCCTTTCCAGCCCAAACCATTCTATGATTCTACAAAACGTGTGATTTTCAAACTGATTAGTAGAGGAAGAGTTCTGCAGAACTGTGGCTGCAGTTTTACTCTTGAGCATTTTTAAGAAAGATTTACAGGAAAACACAAAAACAACCAGGGATATGTTAATTTGATTAAAGTAAAAATAACCCCTCAACCAACCAAGCAAAAAACAACAACAGCAAGAAACAACACCAAAACAAACAAACAAAAAAACAACCCCAAAACCAACAGAAAAGAAAAAACAAACAAAAAACCAACAACAAAACAAACAAACAAGAACAACACCAACAACAAAAAAGGAAAAACAAAGCAAGACAAAACCAAAAAACAACTCAAAACCAACCTTGATATAATTAAGGAACAGATATTTTAGAAAATCAGTGAAATCATTGGCCAGAAGTTTAAGTGCCTGGTCCCTTTTAGGATTAAGGAGAAGTTCCCAGTACTGCAAAGGATTTTGTTTAAGGGCATGAAGAAGATGATCTGAAACATGTTACAAGGAAATACGATTAAAATGATACATGAAGATCATTTAGGGATTGAAAACTCTGGGAGAGGTCAGAGATATTTTTCCACTGTTCCCCAAATGAACTGTGATACCTAGGAAACCACCAAAGTGTCAGAAATAGAGGTCAATGCACTAAAAGAGACCAGGTTGAGAGCACAGGAAAAATTTGTCCTTGAGCAAGAGGGATAGATTTTCAGAGAAATGTACTGGTTCCCTTTGAAAACATACGTGAGGATGCTACAGCAAAACAGGTGTTTTACACATGTCAAATCACTTTTTGCTGGAAATAGCATATGTGATAGATTCTAAAAATGGTGAATTGATTATAGTTATGAAAACCATTCCTCCCATCTTGCCAAATAGAACAAAACATATGGTACGTTCATCTAGTGTAGCAACATGAATATTCGCTCTGATCCTCAAAAGTATTCTAACCTTCATTATTTATACAATATGGATGTGATCTCAGGGCATTACTAGCAGAGACTTTTCTGTTAGCTTCTGGCTTGTAGTGGAAATGCTATTAAATTTTATTTATTAGGGAAATGGGCTACATGTGCATCTCTCAAGTGGAAGAAAGACTTTGGAGGTAGAGTGTCCTGAGGGCATAATTTCAGCAGTTTTTGGAGTTCCCCTTAACTTCTAGATATATAGGCTGGATTAAGTCATCAGTAGAGATACAAATCATGAGTCTGGTCAAAAGTTTTTGTTTATTTTCAGAATTAGAGTAGTAGATTGGAAATTACATTTCATTTTCAAACCTCAAGGATTTCTCCAGTAGTGCTTATGACATTGAAGCCCAATTCTCACAGAAATACCATAATGACCTACATCTAATTCTGCTTTTGTGGTGAAATGTGATTTCACTGAGCATGTAAAGGAAAACCAGATAGTATCAGATGCAGGACAAGAGCTGGAAAATGTTATAGAAAATCATTGTGTGTCATTTGTTGTTGGGTTGGTTTTGGTTTTAAATCTATTTTTCTGCACACATGGCCTTTTTTTTTTTTTAGTCTCTGTGAGTGCACAAAATATAGAATTTTAAGATCAGTGCCAAAGAAATGCCACTAACTGTTAAATCTAGAGCCTTGCCCATTTTGGAAAACACTCAGGGCAGAGACAGCCATGGTGCGGGAGGCTGTACTACACCTCTGCAGTGCTAGCCAGTGTAGGACCAGGAAGCTCAGCCCTGTATCTTTCTGCCCACTGTAAATTCACTCCTGATCTTATCTAGATTAGCCATTTTATACTTTTCCTACTTGTCGACTAACAGTCTCATTTAAGGTCTTATCTAAGATTATCCCTCTGATTCTTTCCTGCCTGCACCACTTTGTCTTTCCCCTTCTGTAGTCATTTATTGTTTAATACTCTTCTGGGGTTGTGTTTTGTTTTTAAACTCTGGAAAGCCATTCAAAATGGTGTGCTGTACAAGCACACTGCGTCATAGCTACTTCACCCAGGTTATGGATGGACTATGTCACAAAAGTCACCAGTCATCAAAGAAATGGAGGCTAAGTATCAAGTGTAGCACCCATGCAGGCAAGATGCAAAAGCATCTGTAGCTGCAGATGAGCAGCAGAAACATGCTAACACATTTATACTCTGCAGTTTATCAGTGGAACAAAACAGGGGTCATAGCAATTCAGACTTCCTTTCTGGAGCAGGGCAGCTCTATCAGTTACTAGCTTGGAATTTGTGTGGAATATACCTACTAGATTATTGTAGAAAGCCTGCCAGTTTTCATTATTTCAGTCCAAAATGTCCACTCCTGGGGTATTCAATATAGCTCCTGCATCTATGTGCTTTGTATACTTTAATTATGTAAATTGCACGTCAGCAATATGAAATCCCAGGTGGTGGGGAATGGCACAGCACAAGGAGTCACATAACAACATTGTTAATAGAGAACAAATACTCCCTTGTATGTGTGCTTTCAAAAGCTGTCAATAGTAGTGATCACAGAAACTTAAATGGACAGGAGAGAACAAAAAATATTCACTGCTTTGGAGAGTCTCTATCTAGCTTAAGTGAAGAAACAACAGATGAGAAAACAGTGATATCTCAACAGACAAGGTAGCACAAGGCATAAGGTAGCAGTCCCAGCACGCTCTGCCCAGTTTGCAGGCCTGCCCAGTTTGTTTCCTTTTATACTTACTTTTATGGAAATAGTATTGTTTAAGAAATCAATACAGGGATGCTGAACACTGTAGGGATTCTTCATACTGCCTTGGAAGGAGGGGGAATCACAATTTGTCCTTTTTTTGCAAAAACTTGGAGAAATCAGTGCTCTGCAATAGAAGTCTGAACAGCTCTTGCATTGGGCTATTGAAGGCTTGAAATGCATGATATGGATGTATGAGCAATTTCCATGCCTGCTTGTCCTTTGTGCTGACTGAGTTTAGAGATGCTTGTACCAGTGCTTGCATGTGCCCAGGATTTTGTCTGACACTACACAAAGCACATACTGCAAGGTGCTGAGTGCCCTTCAGGATGTGGGGCACCAGGTTTCATGCAAGCAGCAAGGAACTGTCCCTTTAGATAGGGTTGTGTGTCTCATCAGAGAGATACAGAGGATTTTTCCACTTCTATCATTCCTGTGCCCTGCATACAACTATTGGCACAGGTATGGTAGAGTGGTGTATTCAGATTCTTGTTCAGGTGAAAGTGGTTGCCAGTGATAGATGACCAGCTTCTCAGGTAGAAAAATAGGTTGCCAAATATTTTAACAATTGCTGTGTTGAACATTTGCTACAAACTACATTTAGCACATAAACCTTTTATTTCAACATCTTCCCCCTACCAGATCCTTCAGGGGTCACTGTGTAAATAACCAAATTTAAGAACATGGAAAGGAGCCAATGTCATTTCTTCTGCTTCTGCCATAGATTTCTTTGTTCTCCTGCCTGTCCCTTAGCTCTGAAACACTGTCAGCATCCCCATAGCACCTGTATCTATCTTCAGGGTTATTGTGTCTGCCTACATAACCACCATTTCCTACAAAGTGCTTCTGGCTTGTAGACAGAAGAGGAGGAGGTTGATTGAAGCCTCTATGGAGGTGTTAAAAGAAGCAAGGAGGAGCTGTGGAAGACATCTCCATTCCAAAGGGTTTAGGCATATACCTCCCATATTGATTTCCTCCTAATTTCTATTCTTGGGGTGGGAGGGGCAGGTGGGGAAGAGGGCTTCATCGCTTGCTTTCTTTGCCACAGACTTTCAGTGTGGCTATAATGCAAATCACTTTGTTTCTCTGTGTTTACTACCACTGTAGGGTGATAGTCATGTTCTTTCCCTCATGAAGATTTTCTAAGGCAATGTATAAATAAGATTTTGGAAAGCTAAAAAGATGTGATGATAGGTATATAAATTATAAAAGCATCTAAGGTTATGTACAGTAATTAAAGCATATGAAAAATTCTCTTAACAGTAGTGATGCATGCCACATTATTTCCATTCTTTTCTTTTGAAGTAGCCTAAATTTACAAATGGCTTACCTGTATTGATTTTGAGAGAAATTAAAAGGCCCTCCATTGACAAGGCACTCTCTGGATTTGTTTGCTCTGTGAACTCTACAAGGGAAAATGAAAGAAAATTATTTTGAAAAAAAAATAAATGAAAGCTTTAGCAGTGACTGGACATCAGTTCTGGTTCTAGACTTCAGGAGAGTCTAGAGAATGAGGGGGGTTTATTTATTTATTTATACTAGTATTTTAGGAGTATGACATCCATTCTTAAGGGTTATGTGGACTCCAGTGATTAGTACTATATTGTAGGGAGTTGCAATGGCTATTTTATGTATCATTGAAAATTACAGGTGATTTGGAATGTGCCATGGGAATGATTTTCTGGGAAAAGATTTTTTACAAAATTGAAACTCTCTTTTGGGAAATCAAATGAAAGAATTTGTTTTATTGCCAGTTCAACCTAAATCATAAAACTTAATTTTATAGAAGTGAGCCAAATGTTTTATTTTGACTCAGTTCAATACATGTTTAATTTAAACTTTTCAGTTTGCTAGGGGACTAGAATGAATTTTGAAATGTCAGTGTTTCTCACTGGATGGGAATGTTACCCAGTTGTACTTGAAGCGTAACTGAAAATTTTTTTTTTCAGATATCATAGACCAAAACTGCTAATTCTGAGACTATTTTCAGTATATGCTTCTCTTGCTGGATGGTCAAGTAAGCAAGTCAATCTAACAGTTATCTTCCTTAGTCAGTTGTGATTCAAAAGGGAGACTTAAACTTGTGACATTTAAAGCATAGCCCCTTTAAGCGGCACCTTAAAGCTCACCCATAATGTATGATTTAAAGTCTCTTCTTCACAGACAAAACTGTGACAGTATCATTGTTTCTAAATTTTGCCCAGGCAAGCTGTCCGAGTTGCCTTCTATGCCAGGCATTTTGTTTCTGCTACCAGTGGCCCAGCTCCATAAGTGGTGGTATATGGGATTGCTTCTATGCTCAGCATAACAAGTAACAGCTCATTGTTCTAAGTAGGGGAAAGGCCAGTGGCCATCAGCATCAAAACTGGACCTCACACCAGAGCAAAACTCAGTTGGACGGTGCAAGGAGTACTTCAGTCTGGAGAGGCAGAAGAGGTTGTAAAACTGAACTGGTTCCCAAGCCAGCTTTAAAATCAATGCATCCTTCTCCCTTCTACTTTTGTCCTCTGCCAGGAACAGTGTTAACTGGCTAATTCTGCCTAGCTCCTGCCTAAATCTTCTCCTTTTTTCCTTGCCTGTTCACAGAGTGTCATCTATCTATTGGTCCTGGCCCCAAATGTGAGGCCAGGCTATTTGTCTCTGCAAACACAAAAGTGAGCCTTTACAAGCAGCACCAATAATTTTGAGAGGTTAAATAGCATCTTATTTAACACATCTTTTGAGAGTTTTTTACAATTCATCCAAGACTAGCTTTCTTGTATTTCTCTATGGGGACTGTGCAAAACTGGTGTTTCCAAGCTCTTCTGCTGTTCTCTGTTGCATGCCAAGATGGGAGTTGTGTTACTTCAATCTGTGGGAGACTGTCATTGTTTGGTATTTGGTGAGAAGAAGAGAGGATGAAGGAGCAGTTTTCCCCTGTGCTGTTTGCAAAATAACGGAGTCACAGAATGGTAGGGGTTGAAAGGGACCTTTGGAGATCATCTAGTCCAACCCACTTGCCAAGGCGGGTTCACCTAGAAGTGGTAACACAGGATCGTGTCCAGGCATGTTTTGAATGTCTCCAGAGACCATGACTCCACCACCTCTCTGAGTAACCTGCTCCAGTGTTCCGTCACCTTCAAAGTAAAGAAGTTCCTCCTCATGTTTAGATAGAACTTCCAATGTTGAAGTTTGTGTCCATTACTGCTTGTCCTGTTACTGGGCACCACTGGAAAAAGACTGGTCCAATCCTCCTGACACCTACCTTTTAAGTATTTATAAGCCTTTATAGGATCCCCCTCAGTCTTCCCTTCTCCAGACTAAAAAGACCCAACTCCCTCACTCTTTCCACATATGAGAGATGTTCTAGTCCCCCAGTAATCTTTGTAGGCCCTATGCTGTAACACCTCCATCAGTTCCCTATCCTTGAACTGGGGAGCCCAGAACTGGACACAGTACTCCAGATGTGGCCTCACCAGAGCAGAGGGGGAGGAGTACCTTCCCTTGATCTGTTTGCCACACTATTCTTGATACATCCCAGGATGCCATTAGCATTCTTGGCCACAAGGGCACTTTTCTAGCTCATGGTCATCCTGTTGTCCACCAGGACTCCCGGGTCTTTTTTCATGGAGCTGCTTTCCAGCAGGTCAGCCCCTAACCTGTACTGACTCATTAAAAGCATTTGCTTCTTGTTAATGCAATATGGGCAGTGTCTGAGCAGTAGCTGTGAATGGGAGCTAGGAAAATGAAGGCTCTTGTGTTGAACAGAGTAACCCACAGGAGGGAAAATACCCTCTGCCTTTAATGTTGTCTTAAAACATGCAAGTCAAGGTGTTATTAAACAAATGCATCTGCTTCAATAGGATGTCAAGGGTGTCAACCTCTTTCTTTTTCTTTGTGGTTGTCCTAAAACCAGATGTTTGATCAAGATCATATAATTTCTCAGGGGAGATCCTACGTTAACCCTCCGCCTCTTCCTGCCACCCCAAAAAAGGTCCCTTTAATCAGCTGCTCGAGTGCTGTACCAATTACCTCCCTACAGGGTGACCTTTTTATCTCATAATGGCATTTTGGAATCCAGTCGCCCTAACCACATTGGGAGTGTACGTGTGTCACATTTTCAATTCTCTCTCTCTTTTTCCCCCTGCTGTTGTTGGCACTGAAAACGGCCTAATATATTCATGACCTAATTAGAGCAATTTTTGCATAACAACCACCTCCCAGGGGAAACTTTTTTTTTTGGGTGATTTTCTCGTGTGTGTGTGCGCGCACACTCACACTGTTCAGACATATTAACTGGAACAAGTGTTTCTTAATTTTTAAGTGTTTCTCTGGTTATTAGAAGTATTTTTATGCCATTAAAAATGGAAATGATGCAACGGGAAACCCCAGAGGAGGCAGAGATTGTTTGGTTTATTTTTCTGCTCTGGATTTCTCTCTGTTACTGTGAAGCTTGTGTCTTCTCTTCTGACTGTCCAAGACAGCATCATATTGCCTTACCATTATTGGATCCCAGTCCTTTAAGGCTTCTTCTCATCCTTGCCAGCTTCATCCTTCCCCTCTGTCACTCAGCTTCTCTCCCTTATGTCCTCATCTGACCTTCAGTTTTCAACTGAATCCTTTGTTTGTTGTGATGGTCACTTACTTGACCTTATCATCTCTCAAGGGCTGTGCATTCTCCCTCTATCACTGACATCTCAGTCCAAGTCTATGTGATCTGCTGTAGTGGTAACTGCAGCTTTGCACTGTCTCAGGCTGTACTGGCCCTTACTGCATTATTGTCCAACTTACTTGGTACTTGATGTCTCCTCCATTCCTTGTTGACCTGTTTTTCCCTCACTTTGCAGTTTTCACTTTTTCCTGCTCTTCAACTTCTACTGACTGTCTTCCCTAGAACACAGCCTCTGCCCCCTAGCCCTCTTTTCTAGCTCCAGTTCTTCTTTCTCTTCCCATCCATGCTGTTTCTTAGATGTTGTTTTCTGTTTTCAGTCATCCAAATAAGAGAAGTTCAACCCTTTCTGGCAGAGATCATGGGCCACGTTCCTCAGTGTTTCATTGGTATAAATAAAATAAGTCTATTGACCTTGACAGTGTTAGTGGAAATTTACACCAGCAGGACATGTTTATTTTCATAAGCATATTAATTGTATTTTCCCTAAACTGATGTTTAAAGAGTGTTAAGGGATAGTGTTCATGTACTCTAAAATAACACTGTAGAGTGGGTTTGCTGAAAAATTTATTTTATTTGTTTTCTGGTTTTCTATATGTTTATTTTAGTTGCAGTAAATAGTTCACTCAGGGTTTACATCAATAAGGAAAATACAAGCTTTCCATAGTCAGATGTTTTGTAGTGTTGCAAAAACTTGTGTGTTGCTGCACTCCTTGTTCTTCCACTCCTGGACTCTCCATACCCAGCTCTGCTGACTTTGTCCTGTATCACTTCCTACAATTCCAGGTTTGTCCACTTAAGTTCCATTGTACACATACATCCAGAAGCCTTTCAAATGCCTCCTGTTATAGACTTGAGCATATAACTGTTTAAAATCCAGAATGGACCCTGCCTCGTTCTGCAGATTCATCTCATACTTCTGTTATAGTCCATCCCATGCCTAACTCTGCCAGAATGCGTCATGCCTGGCTGACAACATCCTCTGTCATTTCCAGCATGTCTACATGTGCCAACAGAAATGGAGAATTAAATAACCATGCCCCAAAACACTTATCAAAATCTTGTTTTTTAAAAAAGGCTGTGGGAATGTATCAGCCCACAGTAAAAAGCCCCATGAAACGTTCCTCATTGCTGTTCACTGTAACACAAAAGTTTTTTTGGGATAGTTACAAGATGTATTATGCAAAACTGTGGGGTATTCGTAAGATTCCTTCACATCCTGGCATCTCTGTGTTTTGATGTTGGTTCTTTCATTGATTTCTTGTGTGTTTAGGCCCTTGCATATACAAGGAAACATGCACGTGATAAATGGGAGTCAATGAAAATGTATGATGCAGTTGGAGAATTGCTGTCATCTCTTTAAAGCCGTAGTTCAGATGCACCTTACCTTACAATTTCATTGTCTTCACGTGCAGTTTCAAGTTAGGCACATGGATTGTGTATTAATACCTACAGATTGTGGACTAATGGGCTTAGGAGTAAGAAGGTGCAGATGTTGAAGGTCCAAAAGCTGTTTGATTAGAAGATAAAACTGAAAGTCCTGCAGGAATAGGTGGGCTTGGGTGTGGGATTGGAAGACAAAAAAAGGAGGTGTGGATAGATTTAAGATAATTCTGAATATTTTCACCGCAGTTCTATCTAATGTTCCATCTACGCTTGTACATGGCACATGGAAGGGATGTCATATCCCTTTTAGATCACTGGAGGAAGGGTGATCTTGAGGATTGTAGTAAGCTCTGTGCATGGGGGGATGATTCATAACCAGAACAGAAGAGGGTGTAAGAGTCTTGCAGGCCAGTGCGACAATTAACTTTGGTAACATTTTCTATCTTGTTTTCTTCAGTTTCTTTGTCTTGTTTTCTTCAGTCAGGCAAAATTCATATATTTACTCTTTTCCTTCTTCTAACACCCGAGAGTGATCTGAAGAAGGAGCATCTCTTGAGCTAAAATAGAAAAGCAGAGGGACAGGAGGAGACCATTGTGTTTAAATGGGAAACAATAGACAAGTGGTAAACACATTTTGATTCTTGGCCTTATCCAACCTGTATTCCTAACTTTCTAGAAGTTACCTAGGGCCTGAAACTTTTAATCCCATATTCTACTGATCTTCAGATCTTTGGTTAAGAACATCAAAATGGATGTGCTTTGAATTTAAACTCTGATCACTTGAATCTCTGCATTTAAGTTTTTAAAGCTGACTTTCTTAGGAAATTACCACTATATGCTGCTTCTGTCCCCTGCTCCTTTAGAAATTACCCTAGTACTTCTTCCTATGAGTTTGACCAGGATTAACAAACCTGTTGACAGTATGACAACAACAGATGCAAACAGGTACATAAACAGGATGTCTTTGAACTGGAGGCAGGATCAGGTTTTGAGTTCAGTTTGGGTTTTATGGTGATATTTATGGACATCTTTGATTAAACATAGTCACTATCCCTTGCTTTTGGCCTTATTAGGTCTCTAAGCAGGGAATAATGTGGGATTTTTTTAATGTAAGGTTCTGAGGGGTGCTCAATTGCAAGATATTTTTATCAGTCTCTTCCAACATCTGAGTTGTATTTTGCTCTTGTGAGCTCTACATGCACTGGAGTAAAGGCATTTCTTGATTAACTTCTCTTATTACCCTTTCCTATAAAGATGGCCCTGGTGACAAAGATGAGCACACACTAGAAACCAGGAGCTTTGGTTTGGCCATGTGTTATCACATGAAGAACTAACAGTGACTCGGGATGCACAAATTGGATTTTCCAAAGAACTTACTTCAGAAGTGCAAGGCTTGACATTTAAAGAACCATGAGAAATCCAAAACACTACCTACTGCTTCCTGATACCTTCTTGACACAATGTACATCTTCTCACTGTACCCAAATGGAATACATCTGGAACAGAAAAGGGGATGATGCTCAAGAGAGTTTGGAGCTCACAGAAGCAAGAAAAGAGAATAATCAAATATATATTTTTTTTTTTGTTTGTTTTAATGAGTGTAATCAACTATATTAAGCTGAATAGACAAAAGATCCCATTTAACATCCCTTGACAACTTTCTAATACTGTTCACAGTATGGTAGTAGGAGAGAATGAAAATCCAAAAACCTTCCCTTGCTAGTTCCTTGCTCCCCCAAAACCTTGAGATGAGTAAAGGTGCAAAGGCAGAGAAGGGTGGCTTCCCTTTTTTCTAAGATTTCCACAGACACATAATTAATCCTTAAGTCTTGTATCTTCTGTATGGCTCTGACTATATCTTTTGAAGTCCAGCTGTTTCATCCTCTTCAGAATTTCTAAGGGAACAAAACTTCAGCCTAGAAAAACTGGGCTTTATTCCTTTGTCTTATGTCACTCTTTTACTGATTAACCACAGCAAGTATCTCAGGGAGAGAGGAGTCTATGGCTGCTGGGTAATCTGGTTCAGAAGGTTTCTTTAACAATAGGATCAGTAAGTGCTTTTTCCAGATGCCTGTTTCCTTGATTGATCTGGTTGACTTTTTTCCCCTTTCATTATCCTTTTTTGCTCTTGGCACTTAATTTTCATTCATTTACGAATGACCCAACCCCTCTCCAGGTGCCTCTTCATATTTAACTGCTGCCTGACTATTTTGTTGACTTGGCACATCCCTAGCCCCAGGAACTTCCTGCAAGAAAAAAGCCCCAAACTATCAGTAAGTAGCCTTTTTGGGTAAGGCAGTGGGTCACTTGATCATACAGAACCAGCGAGACCCAGTAGGGTTTATTAGACTGGACTCTGCACCCCACCTTGCTCATAAGGGACACAGGCCTCCCTGCTCTGCTGCCAGCACTTTCAACATTCCTCCCTGCCTCACCTCTAACTTCTTTAGATGCTGACAGATGAGTAAAATGTTCAGGTTGCCCACCTCATCATTGCCCTTGATAAAGCATGTTGTATAAACATCTGTACCCTTTTCAGATCACAGCAGGGAGTGACCATAAGCTCTTGTGCACCTGCATGAACACAGAGTCCCTCACATTACAGTGCTCCCTGGTTTATGAGACTGCACGCCATCACTGGCTCCTCTACCCAGCATTTGATAAAACAAGTCATAAGCCCCAGCAATTGGTTCCATCTCCGTTTTCAGCAAGGCTGGTGCTTGCAAAGGCCATTGACTTTCCTGACAGATCACTTTTTTCTTTGGAAAGTGCCTTTTGCTGTTGCAGTGTACGTTTTCAATGTTGTTTTATCATTTCTGAATCAAAAAAACTGTAAAAATGCCTTGATTTCATCAGAATGCAATGTTTCCAGTGCTCTAAAACAAATGTTTGTACATGTGTTAAAATTTTATTTCACAGGAAATGTCAAAGTTGTTTGGCTTTGTTCTGAGTTAGAATGAAATCAAATCTTAATGTTGCTTCTAGTAGGGGGAAACAAAAATAAAACCCAAAAGATCTCAGTGGGAGAAGTCTCCAGGTCTCTAACCTACTCTAGGAAAAGTAGTATTCTTATCTCTGCTGGGATTTTCCCCTAACTTTACCACAGGTACACATACCTCTACTGGTTGTGGAAACGGTAGATTTATCAGCACATTAGGGTAGCAGTGTTCCCTATCACAAAGCATTTTCTAATTCTTTTGTGTAGGCAGAATATGGGGAATTGGTCTGTCAGCATGTCACTACTGACATGATTGAGCTGGGCTCAACCAAAGTTAGGTAAAGGTGAAAGGTATAAAATATAACAAAGCTCAGCAGAGCCATAAATTGCCAGACAGAGATGCTCATTTGCTTTTGGCAGAAAAGCCATTACCTCTGTTGCCAGCATGTCTTCCTTCGGAATTACAAGAGTTCCTTTTGAGTTTGCTGAGGACTCCCAGTCTGTCATCAGGCCTGAAGCCTTTGTGCATGTATTCCATCACTTTGATTAATCTGAACAGCAGAGACACACATGCACAAATGCATGCATCCTATGATCCAAGCTGAAAACTTTCTAACCCAAAAAGGATTTTGAAGAGAAATTGCCTCTGGATTTTCAGATTCATGAGTCTTCAAGGGGCACCTTTTGAGATAAACTTAATTAAGCAAGTCATTCTATTAATCAGTTCTAATTACTCATGCAAATCACAAGTGCTCCGGCCTGTGGTTAAGTGAAACCTGATTTGATCCCAGGTGCAGCCAGGCTCAGTAAGTCCAGTGGGTATTTACAAGAACGTGCCTTTACTGATCTTCCTGCTTCTCTCCAGGTACAATAATCTTCTGGAGGCTGTAATGTGAATTGATTAGTTGTCATGGACCATAATGCTATTACCCTAAACCCTGGGAAAGAGGGAATGGAAATCAAAGTATGGAGTACAGGAACTCTTTCTCTCCATCTGTGTGGTATGCACATGTGTTCCAGGGGACATGAGAAGGTCAAGGCTATGGGCACATAACAGGGAAGGCTAGCTATGTGTGTGCAGTCTCTTGTAAGTGTAAAGAGATGTCTACCCTTTTCAGAGCAGAGATCTGCAGAGGCTATTTCCTGGGAGCCAGGGAGCCAAATTTGTCAAAAGGACATGACTTAGAATAAGGGCACGATTCTGTGTGACTTGGGGCTCCAATCTGCCATTCTCCATCTTAATCCCATTATGTAAGACAGCTCTGAATAACTCAGTATTAGGCTGGCAGCAAATGTGGACAGCAGAGGTAAATGAGTGAGTGATTGCTGACTTCACCTTGATTGATTTGTGTAACACAGTCATGTTGGTTAAAGGGCTGTGAACATGGGTTTGTTCTTTTTCTTGCCTTTAAACTGTCAGAATCATAAATATTCATTAGCATAAGAGTAGTGTTAAGACTTCAAAAAGGATCCTATTTCACAGAGTCTCAGCTGTGAGACTTCGGCCTTTGATTGCATCAGAGTTGAGAAACTCCTTTTGCTTGGCCTGAGATTTCCCTGGAACTGGGGTGCAGTCACCATCTCCAGTGGACTATTGCACACAGAGAGTGCCAGTGGAGCTAAGGGCTTCATCAGTACAGCTTCATGGCAGAGCATGCTCTCTCCTGAAGCTTGAACTGCTATCTTATAATGCATCTTCCCTAACCTAAGCTCAGTGGAGCTCAGCCACAGGCTGAATATCCCTCACAGGGAAGGCCAGGTTTTTGGCTTTATTGTTATTATTAATTTATTTGCCTGCATGCGTGCTAATGCTACACACACACATCCATGTGCATTCTCCCTCCCTTCTGCACTTGCTTGCATGACTGGCAAAATGAGCTACAAGCAGATAAAAATTGAAACACAGAAGAGAGCAAATTACAACATGTTCAATTATCTTTTTTGAAATCATTCTTCATCGCTGCTCTACTCAGTGCCTGGTAATGTTCCCTTTGCAATCTGACAAGGACATTTTTTTTCTCCCTTGTTTTCTCCCATCTCTTGGGTAGCAGGGTGGTCATAAGGAGCCAAGACTTGGGGAAGAGTCATGTAGCAGGGCCAGACAGGCAGCGTTAACTGGAGATCCAAAAGACCAAAACTTCTTTGGTCTCCATTCAACAACCTGCACAAGGAGTTCTCTGTTAATTGTAAATGTTTCTTCTTGTTACATGCAAATACTACAGTGGTAAACACTGATTCCCTCCCCACTGCTTTCTTGCCAGGGAGGCAGGCAGAGATAGCTGTGCCTTGTTTACTTCCTTATTGTTGTTTTGCAGATTGCCACCTACCTGTGGGCCTCACCCAGGGCTTTGCTAATTAACGGGCTCCCTCTCCTGGCTCCTCGCAGCAGCCTTGCAAAAGATAAGAAGGGCTCAGGGTCCCAGGTAGCCCTGGCTGCCTCCAGTTTTGCTGCTTCTTTCAAGGACTATGGACTTGTTGCTTTATTTCTGATTCTTCTGAGCATGGAATTTTAGTATTGCTTTCGGATTGACAGCGCAGGCGATGAAAGTTTCCTGTGTGTTTACAGGAGAGAGGATCCTTCCGTACTGCTGAAGACAGGCACAAAGGGATCACCTTCTGGGTTGAGAGGAGGTTTTGTTCTTTATGGTCTATTTAGCTCTTGGCCTCTCTGCTGAGAAACAGTCAGTGATTATAGTGTCAAGTGTGGTAGTAATAGTTTTAATAATGAGGACACCTGTCTGCAGTAAAATAAGATTACATCAAGACATTTTATGCAGTTCACATGTAAGTTAGGATTGTCTTTTGGTGATGCCAGTAGGGATTGCATGAGAGGATTGAACAATAAATGCAAGAAATTGCCCATTAAAATTGGAAGAAATTTCTTCAAGTAATGAAACATATTTAAGCATGTGTATTATAAAGGTGAAATGGTTGAGCAGCTTCCAAGTCATATTGGGTCTGGTAAAGAGCCTGATCAGCTTAAATCTGGAAAAGGAATATTTTGTAGTTTAAAGTAGAAGCAGAATTTTTCTAATTGTTTGTTATTACTATCTGTGTGGCAGAGTTAATGGATGTCATTGTGCAGATGAGATTAGAGAAGGATTGTAAATAACCCAAAGCACTTCTGATGTAAATACCTAGGTAAGACAAAGGATGGAAAGAAGCAATTGTTTTCATCCTGAACTGTGGGAAGACTGTCTTGCCACAGTTGCTCCAAGACCTGTTGGGAGAACTGAGAACTTAGCCTATCTTTTCAAAATCTTAGTCTGATAATCATCTCTAAAATAATGTTTTCTTTTGGTTAACAGCTATGTACATCTTTTTCACAGAAGACTTGTATCTGGCCCATTAGTTGTCCTCAGTCATTCTAGCAGGAATGAAGATATTCTTAAGATATCTGTCCTGAAACCCAAATAAAAAAAGCAGTGCATTGATGTTGAAAACCAAAGAGAGCACCTAATGAGATGGAAATTGTGCTTTTTTGAACTTTGCAAATATTAAACCACTGGTCCACAAAACCAGAGCAAGTAGGACCATCCTTTTTTATTGTCTCCAGTTAATATATGGGAAAATAGGGACATAACAAGGCTGATATTTAACCAGCATCACACACTAAATCAGCAATAACCTTTTTAAGAATTACATATTATGAAATACAGTGTAATTGTTCAAGCCAATAAAATGCAAAATGCAGACAATCATAGTATTGCATAAACTACAGTTGAGATGCTCCAAAGGGACTATCAGCCTCTGGGACTTACATTTTCTGAGTAGCAGTTCAAAACACTTCTAGCAAGAGGCCTGAAAAACTGAGTCTCTAAATCATTAGCCATTTTTGCAAATATAGGCCTCAGGTTTTTAAAATTCACTTCTAATAATTTAAAGTGTCATCCAGGGAAGTAACATTTGGGTTTAAATTTATGGGGCCAATTGAATGTGTGATATAAATCTATATCATTCAACAGTTACCCCAGGAGTGAATCTTGCAGAGATTTTTATCTTGATAGTAGCCCTTTAAAAGAAAAGGAACAGGAAGATATTGAATTTGAACAACCCAGCAACTCTCTTGTGTTTGTCTTTGGTAAACACTGCAATTTATTTAAAGCACATGGAAAGGAGAAAAAATATGGCAAAGTTAAATCCCAACAAATTGTTTTATATTTACAAATGAATTAGATTATTTGCATTTGTTGTGTTTTTGAATTTCTTTGAAACTGCAAATTAATGAGAAAAAATTATTTCCGAATCTTATTTTACTTAAAGGCGAGTTTAGCGAAGGCAATTTGCATGTAAATCAACATTTACCTGACGCGTGCAATTTCCACAGTTAGATAAACCATAACATGAAACAGATGAAAGACATGGGAACTGTATAAAAATTCTTTGAAAGATAATAGGCGGCAGTTTGCAATAAATATTCATTAAGTGAGAGGGTGCCCTGTTCTCTCTCTCTGCACTGCTATCCGTACAGCACTCACCTCTTTCCCACTGCCTCCTTGTTACATATCTTTGCTCTCGTATTTCTTCCTCATTTAATCTGTCTTCTTTCTTATGATGTAACATGGGTCACTTTCATTATGGGATGCTCTGTGCATTTCCACCATCAGTCTGTACTTGTTTGATTCACGATGCAGACCAGGAAGGAGGCAAGTGAAAAATCAGCAGGAGTATAAGAGCTAGTTCCTGGGCAAAGCCAGCAGTTACTGGGGGCAGTAGGCTACAGGGATAGGGGGCCAGCTGTGGCCCTGTTGTGACTCAACTGTTAGCTTTTCATGTGGTACAGCCTCTGCAAGCCAGGCTGTCTGCATGTCCCCCACCCCACCATGGCTGAGGGAGGGCTGGGATGTAAGCAGCTGATGGTGATGGGCAAGAAACTACTCCAGCAGAGGCAGCAAGCTGGGTGACCACTTGGCCTTCCATCCCAGCCTTGTCCCTACCCCCATCATATTTGTGAAAAGCTTTTCCCCACTGGTCGAGTCCTCATCCCTGAGGCAGCAGTGTTGCTGGTCCCAAATTGTAAAGCCTTGAGCCAGCTTTCTAGGGCACAGCTGTCAATAAAAGGGCATCTGAAAGAAGTATGGACCAGAGTAAACCTCATGCCAAGTCTTGTAGGCCTCAATAGTGTGGGTCATGCCTTTTATGGTTCTAATGTACATGAGTAGCATCAGAGATGTTGCCCAAGATTTGAGAAGTCTTTGGGACTTCTGGGACAAATTGAGCCTGTTCATCATTTCATCGAAGTATCTTACTTCATCTGAGGTAGACCTGACAATTGTCATACTAAGAATATGGCTGATGTTCTAAAACCTGCAGTTTTAAAAGTAACTGGTATGTCACCAGTTGAAAATTCAAATGTTCCACGTTGCAGTAAATTCATGCTGCATTTAATTGTATGTACCTTCTGCTCCAATTATCACTCTGATGTCTGATCGTGTGCCTAGAGAGCCATCAAAAGCTGTGATGTATGGCCAGATTGTGGACTGGTGATATATTGTGAAATTACAATAGCAGGAGGTTTGCAATGTATCTGTGAGGGCTATGTTCCTGCTCCCCAAAAGAAGCTACGTTCTCAAATGACTGATCTCATGCTTGTAGGTGGTGTACTGCTCCTGTGCTGCACTGCAGGATTTACCCATGAGCAGCAAGCAAATGCACACTTGATCAGGTGGCTCTGGCAGAGCAGACCTTCTTCAGGGTAGGCCTTGCTGAAGCCCATCACTTCACACCACAGCAGGACTCTGGGCTGGTTGGACCTACGGCTCTTACTTCAATAGAAGTGCACTTCCTATAACTTTGCTAATTGTCTAAGAGTCATCTATTATCTTTCTTTCCTGAATTTCATCTCATTCATCTTGCTAGCCTGCAGGACTCCAGACAGAACATGCCTCTGGGGCTTGGTCTGTCCTTGGGAACAATCATCATCTTTCCTGCTGCTGCCTCGTGCTTGAATTGTAGAGCTCTGTGACCACTTTCATACACAAAGCCAGCTTCATTCACTCACACTCTCTATTTACATTTAATATGCCTTAAATGATTAAAGCAAACATTCCTAATTAAATGTTAACGCACTGTAAGTATCGGCAGCCAGTGTACTGGCTGCCCCTCTAATCTCCTATATGTGGACATAGCACCTGGACTTAAGGAGGAAATTACTTTTTTGAAAGTTTGATGGGGGAAGCACGAATAACTTATCCAGTCATGCCCATTAAGCCTACTCTTTGCCCTTGGGAAGATTATCATGCTGCTGGGTGCTCAGGGGTCTAGGACTGAAGTGTCTGTGCCTAGGACCTCATGGTTGGCTCAGCACAGGACAGAATCAAGCCTGCAGAGACTTGATGTGCAAACCTCTGAACAGTGGGGTGAAGGAAAAAGGAGCAAATCACATTATTATACAAATGGGTATTAGATGTGGATGGAAGTAGTTAAAAAAAAAAAAAAGCCATTGCTTCTTAAAGCTACTAGCAGGTTAGATTGTTTGCATTTCTGAGTTTGCTTTTAATTACAATTTAATAGTAGATATTTTTTGTTTTCCTTTTTTTTTCCTCTAAAAAAGGTTTCTACCCACCCTTGTCAGACTGTGCCACCACCTTTTCTGTGGTGTTTTACTGCTTGCTGCGACAGTCATTGCTGTAGTCAGTGTAAGTACTAAGGAAGGTGTTTCTGCAGTTTCGCTCCCTCTGCTGACTACTTCTGCAACACCACCATTAAAAGATCTTAAAAGGTGGTGAGATTTGCTACAGTGCCTGAATATGTTAGGCAGCTCTAATACAACTGACTGCACCCTCTGTGATTTGCCTTTCTTCCTCTATGCCACACCAACTCTGAGATATGAACATGAAACTTTTGCACTTGCCTGTTTTTTTCACTGCCATCAGTCTTGCCTTCTAAATTTTAATGTTTGTTGGACTGCGAGGTGTTTTGGAGACACCTTTTACTTTGAGGTCACAGCAGTATTTCAGAGATGCTCTCCCTGTTCTTCCTTTCTTTTGTGGTGTATGGCTTTATTCTTTCATCATTTTTGTTCCCTCCAGTGTTAAAGGTCAGTCTCCTGGAAATAATTTGTTTTCTTTTTATGCAGTCATGACCAATGAGATGAAATTATGTTATTAGTCAAATATATGTTTCTCTCCAGAAGTTCCCTGTGCACAATATTTTGGCTCATTCTAATTACATCAGCACTCAATGTTTGAGGAGAGGGGTGATGACTATCCACATCTTGGCTAATGAGAACATCTGAACTCGCTTAGGATCCAAAACAGTAGACTGTATCCTCATGTGGTTCAGTCCCAGTATAGCTCCAGTGAACTACTGATTCTCAGTTCCTCAAGTTGCAGATCCTAAAGCAGTGAAGTATCAGCCATAAAAATAGCTGCAAGCCACTTCCAGAAAAGGTCTTCTGAATTTCTTCAATTCTGCTCTTTGTGGTGTTCCGTGTGTTGTTAAAAGAGCTGTATGTATTATCCACCTAGAGAAAAGACTGTCTCTCTGTAGTCCCTTGGACATGCTGTCAGAATTGTTGATGTACCTGAATAAATGATGGCACCTACTAGTGTCTGAACCCACAGAGCAGGTGAGAAATTACTCCAGCTATTAAATATAAAATAACTTTCTTATCAAATGCTTGCTTAGTTGGCAAGGGCCTGGGGATTCACAGCTGATGGCTCAATAGCCTAATTCTAGTTCTCCAGATGTGTTTGTGTCCTTGTAGACAACAAACTGGATATAGTTGCCAAGGTAAATAGAAATTAGTTTGAAGAAGAATAAAAGCTGTGCCTCTTGGGTGCAAAACAAGGTTTGCTCAGCTTCCCCTTGGTAACACTTAAATCCTGGAGTACTAGAAATACTCTTATTTGTTGTACTGAATGGCTCTTTGCTGGACCTTATCCAGGACTGCTTCAGGAAGGGTGAGCAAGTCCCCCTATGCCTTTGTTTTAGAAGGCTTACAAGGCAAAGTCTCAAGTCACCTTCATTCATGTCAAGTTCCAGCAGGAGAAAAAAAACCAGCATGAAACAGAAGCTGCAGTTACAGCTTTTGTTTAAGAGGTTGCCATCAAGCCCTTTAAGTACAAATACCAAACATGTCTTCAAAGTTCTGAATTCTCCTGGGAACCATGCTCTATATTCCACTACGGTAGTCTTGTTTTTTAAAATCAGTCCTCTGGTATTTAGTAATCTGAAGGAAATACAAGGACCTTTCAAGTAGAGATAAAAAAACCTGCTTATAGTTGATAGCATGGAAAGCTAGTCCAGTATTCTGGGCAGCAGCTTAACTTTGTGAGGTCTACATTCAAATCCCCAATGCACGCAGCTAGGTGTTTCTTTCACAGGAATTCACATGCATACTAATTTTTCCTTGCCTCAGTTCTCCATCCATAAAATAGGGTGATAGGTTTGTGAGGATAAATGCTTACAGTTTTCACATCTTGAGATGACAAAGTTGCAAGCGAGCAACTAAAATTCTCCTGAGCAGAAGTCAAGGTTTCACATCAGTTCCCATGTTTTTTACTGCTGCTGAGCATTCAGGTGATTAAAGTTAAGTACTTGCATGCTACTGTCAAGTTTTGATTAATGTAAAAATATATATGTGCAAAAGGAAACAGAGTTGAGAAAAAGCAGTATTTCATGTTTTTTAGATCAGCCAATTAGGAGACAGAAGCTGTGCTATGTGACTCAGGTGAACTTTGAAAATCACTCCCAAGTATTGAATAGTTAACTGGATGTTTACAGCCACTAGCTCAAGAAAGGCACAGAGGGTATGCTTCAGCTACACTGGAGGATAACACTATTTCTGACTTGTTTGATTAGATCATATGCAAGGTACAAACCCAAAATTATGGAGTGTGGCTTAAGAATGTTTCACATTGCACAGTTCATCCAATATGTGAAAATAGCACCCTTAGAAGTGTTACTTATACAACATATTTAGTATACTTTTACTGCATTTCATAAATTTCTGATTTTTCACAATAACTGATATTTTTCAAAGCCCCGCCTTAGAAGTTCTTTGATTATGGTATAATTGTAGGTTTCTTATGTTTGAATGGAAAAGATTTATCTTGTTCTTCTTGTAGTTGTGAAAAATAACTTGAAAGCATGACTCATAAAAGACTCAAAACCTACATTTGAAATTAGAAAGCCATCATGTGTGTGTTCAAATCTCATGGTCTTTAAGCTAATCTTGGGAATATTATTTTTTAGATTTAGCTCAGTATTTTTGACTGTTTAGAGATGATGATCCTGTAGGTGAATGTTGAATGCTTGCCTGGTTCCATTGCACCTGTTCAACTTCATGAATGTATGCTACTGTAGCTGAAGTAAGGGTTGTGGTGGTGAAGTTCATGTTATTGTTGAATGTATGATATTTTCACCACTTCACTGGGGAGTCATATCTTTTTTAAAACAGATTTAAATGAAATGCTTAGGGTGTCTATACCCACAGAATATTCATACGGTCTTAAAAGACAGTATGTATCTAAAGATTGTTCTGGGATTGGGAATCACAGCCAAGGGGCGAATATTAACATATCTTTGAACCTTATGAACCTCCTGAGAAATGTTATAGCACTAACATTCAATATCCACCAAATTATTGAGAATTACATGACACCTATCAGTCACTTTGATGTTCATGGGACCTGAGCAGTCTCTATCTGACTCACCTCTTGCCTTGTGACCAGTTTACCCTTGTGCAAAGTGATCCTCTCTTCCAAGCCTTCCTTGCTGATTGCAGCATATCTCATTCTTTTTCATGAATATGTTTCTGTGCCACTTCTATTCCTTTACATGAAGCTGCTTCAGCCTGGATTGTCTGCAGAGACTGTGCCTGTTCTCCAATCAGCAATTCTGCAGCCCATGCTGGCCACCAGAGCCCCAGTGCCATGACTAACTCCAGTCACTTCAAGATGGAGGAACCAGATGAGCCACTTCAGTGGAGTGGAAAAGGGTTGCCAATATAAAAGACGGGAACAACCATCTCGAGTTGATTGCCATGACTAACTCCAGTCACCTCAAGATGGTTGTTCCCATCTTTTGTATTGGCAACCCTTTTCCACTCTGCTGCAGTGGCTCAGCTGGTTCCACTTCCTTGCTGCCCATGTTAGGTTACCAACGTCATAAAGCAGCCTGCATGTTGCACAGCCAGGTACCCCTAGATGAGTGCAGCACTGATCTCTTCTTGGTGACTTTTTTACATGCAACTGCTTTCTTGCTTTCAGTGTCAAGAAAATTTTACTTATTAGCTTAAGGCAAAGTCACTGTTTCTGTAGCATGTGCAGAGCGAGACAGTTTATTTTTTTTAGGAAGTCAAATATGTCCCCACCCATGTGGCATTGTAATTTTTCTTCTGTAGAGAGACCCTTGGTAATATATTAGTGGTAGTCACAAAGGATTTTTTAACCTACTTTAGATTTATTTAAATCTTCATATTTCATTTTGGAAAGAATCCAACTGATTAAAATCCACAATATTTTCAGTCACAAAAGTTTTGACAGCATAAATCTAATTTTTGCATTTTCTTATATCATTAAACTGTTCTACTCTATGCTAATGCTTAGTAAAGAGGGTTATTAGCACTGAGGACGAACCTTAAAAGGGTTGGAGGTTTGATTCATCTATGAAGCACCGACAAATTTGGATTAATTATTCAAATCTAATTCAAACCTCTCGAGTCTGCAAAATTGGGCTGGAAGTCTCAAGAGAACAGGTTAGCTTGTGGGATTTCCGGTGCTGTCTGCCTGGCTTTCTGATGAGACTACATAACCAGTAAAACCATTTTAATGTATCACCTTTCTAAATTATCTGTGTATTTTAGATTCAGCATCATTCGGGTGTGGCTGGTGCTTAAGCTTTTCAGTATGGGTGAGAAATGTTTGCCTATCACAGCTGGCCCTTTGATTTGGTACAGTACCTAGCTCCTCTATGGCATCATGTGTCAGGAACTTTTAACAGCAGAGAACAAACTTTAGAAAGAGATATGCACAGCCATGTTTCTTATATTGTCAGAGGTGTAAATTGCCCCAAATATTCTGAGCTCTATTTTACTGTTGTTGTTGGGGAGTAATTCTACTGTGAAAAGGTTAGCATTTATTTAGCCTGACAAATAGCTTTCCATTTCCTAAAGCTCACTATTTAAAACTGTGTACCTACTTAATATTTGATCCTAAATCTACTTCCAGTTAAGTCCCCTGATGATTAGATGTTCTAGGCCAGTAAGAAATAGTCCTGTGTCTGGGTAGAAATATATAGCCTGTCAAGACAAAAAATATGCTTTGAGGGACAAGCACTGAGTCTAGCTTTATGTTTGCAGAGCAGCTAGCACAGCAGGGTCCCTATCTTGATTTGAGACCCCTAGGAACTACTGCAAGATAAATATCAAATGATAACTCACGCCATTCTGCAAGAAGACTACAGATTTTCAAGGAACACCAAGGAGTTTTCATTTTATGACCATAAGAGGAATAGCACAAACTTCTCTCTCCATATAATGGACAGGGATGGTTGGGCTTTCTTGCTCAGTGACAGGCCAGCAGGCAGTGCCAACCCATGTGTCTGACCTGTTATCAAAATTCCTCTAGCTTCTCGGGTACCCTGATTTCAGAGAAGTTGAAAGAATGTTCAATGGCACTCCGTAGAAGGTAGGACATTCATACCTGTTTCTGGGATGCAGGCAGTAAGTGTCACAGCTCATGGACTTTGCAATAAAAGGCAATTAATTATCACCTTGATGACCTCCTTTGCTATCAAATCACTACTGAAATGATTTTACTACTATTTATAATAAGGTCAGATCCTGACTATTTTATCCAGTGAATCAGTTTTTCAGTGAAAGGTGATGGGTGCTCAGCACATTAGAAAACCTTGTCTTTTATGGTTGTACAGCCTGACTTGAGGGATCTGCTTTTATACATGTATATGCATTTTTATACTGTTCCTCTGCTCTGCCAGCATGTCATTTGGGAAGTCTGCTGCTAATGTAATCCAGTGAAAATAAAGCTGAGAATGTATCAGTATATTCTGACATGCTTTGTGGCTGGAGATCTGAGTAAAACGTTGCTTTTGTGCTCTCAAGCACTTCTGGAAATCAGAAAGAGGTTTGTTTGTATTCTCATTTTCAAGAGAATGAACTATGTAGCCACCCCCGTGATCTAAAATGCTTGGGCACACATCACTCTGCTGACAGTTATAGTAAAAGACATTTTGTAAAGCAGAAGTTTTTAACCAGTAAGGTTCACCTTGGTGATGAGGTGTAGGACTGAGAGCAGCAGCTTCATGGATTCCTTTCCTCTGCCCTCTCCTTTTCTGGAGAAGTAAACTGTGGCAGCAAGGACTTGAGCAGCTGCCCCTTCTCCTTTCCACTGGGTTTCAGTGCTGGGTCCCACCTCTGTGGAGCTCTGCACCCTGGAGATTCTTTTGCTTTCTTGCTGCTGCTTCTACTTCTCTCACAAATCCCAAGGGCCAAAGAATCAGAAAGGAGGAGAGAGCAGGCAGGCAGACAGACTGGAGCACCCTGTTTCTTCTCCTAAGCAGTCATTGCCTCTCACCAATGAGCAAGACAACTCTCTGGTGCTGTCACAGACACTTCTCTTCTGATGTCTTCATAGATGTCAAAAGAATGCAGCTCCTGTAATCATTCTTGCATCTTGCTGAGTCCCCACAGCTGCTCACACCAGTAAGATCTGAATCCACCTCTCCAGCTCCTTGGGTTGCAACGATGAAGGGGAGAAGAGGGAAAAGAAGTCATGGCAAGCCCAGATAGGAAGGATGTAGATTCAGTGTCAAACTAAGGGAGGAGAGAAGGAATAAGAGATCAGGGTAGAGTTGGATGCAGGTGTCTGGAGAAGGCAGAAAAAATAATGCTTTCCAAAAGGAATTGGAATGAAGTCTAAAGAATCCATTGTTCTCAATGGTATTTTGCCTGTATCTGAAACACAAAAGGAAACCAGATGGGGGAAAAAAAAAAAAAAAAGGAAATAATAAAAAAAGCAACAGCAACAACTCTCTGAAGGGAGCTTATAAAAAGACTGGAGAGGGCCTGTTTACAAAGACCTGGAGTGAAAAGACAAGGGGTAATAGTTTCAAATTAGAAAGGAGGGGATTTAGATTAGAAATAAGGAGGAAGTTCTTTACCACGAGAGTGGTGGAGCACTGGAACAGGTTGCCCAGGGAGGTGGTTGAGGCCCCATCCCTGTAGACATTCAAGGTGGGGCTTGATGGAGCTCTGAGCAACCTGCTCTGGTTGAGGCTGTTCCTGCTCTCAGCAGGGGGGTTGGACTAGATGACCTCTAGAGGTCCCTTCCAATCCAGACATTTCTATGTTTCTAGGTTCTGTGTAACACAAAACCCACAAACAAACTCTAAAAAAAAAGTGTAGCCTCATTAAAATAAAGGAAACCTCCAAGCTTATGAAGAACAGGAGGAGGAGTCTACTATTTACAAGTGAGGGGAACAAAAAAGCAAAGCTGTGATATATTTGCTGTACCCGTGCTCCATTTTTATTTTAAATACAGGTAAAACTGGGGAGAAATCAAAACTGCTCCCTCTTTCCCCTTACTGAATTAGGGTCTGGAGGCAATATCTTCAGTTATTAGTTCAGTCACTCTTCTGGTTTTTGTACTATCCATTGTGCTTCAATATCTACTTGGGTGGTTTGGAAAGGAATGGCCATGCCCTACTGACCGTCCTTTGTCTTTGTTCCATCTTTTACTGAGGAAGGATGTTTTGGGTCCACAGCTCCTTAGGCAATTAGCAGTTAATTCTTTAACTTGTTCTTTAAGAAAGGTCAAGTCTCTTATCTCCTCTTGTCTAAGGAACAGCCTTGACTTAAGAATAACTGAAGTTCCAGCCTACTTTTTACACCCTTTCACTCTCCAGATCAAGTTGTCCAGCATAACTTCTTTCTTCTTTCCTCGGCAAAATTGTACTGCCTGTCTGTCTTTCAGGTTTTCTCAGCTCCTCCAACTGCACTTGGTGGCATTGGTAAGGTCTTGTTGGGAGGGGAGAGCTCCCTCCCTGGGGAATATGTGTTCTTCCTTCAAAGGCGTTCTCAGTTTAGGGTGGGTTTGTTTGTTTTTCCATATTCTGTGTTCCTGAGTTGTGGTAGTAGCCTCACTAACAGCTGCCAACCCCCTCAACAGAGAAACAGGCAGAGCAACCAGAAAACAAACAATACACGAAACAAAATTCAAAATGTGTTCAGAGAAACATGCTACTTCAAAGGGAAGCATGGAAGTCCCCCCGGAGCTCATTACTGTAGTCAGTGGAGGGGAGGGATAAGGGAGAGCATGGAGTGGGAAATGGTGCATCTTCTTCTAGCAACTGCAATGAATGTCACAGCCTATGAATAACTCCCCATCTCTTTCCATGTGCCCACAGACCCTGGTATCCTCTTGCCTACTACACCATACAGAGCTGTCTATGAGTAGAATGATGAACTGCTATTATAAGAGGCCATGGAGAGGTAGAGTGAAGGGTGGCATTGTACACAGCTATTTTTTTTTTTTTAACGAGTGTTAATGGAGAGCATCTCACTTACTACACGCAGAACTGTGGGAGCTGGTAAGAACTGTGATAGTGAAGGGAGTGTTTGTAGCACTCTGCATAGATCGTCTGGTGCTGGAAAAGCAAGAGGATGATAGCAGGGAAAGGTTCTGTGATCTTGCACGCCTTGTGTGGTGTGCTGAGGTGGTGATAACCAGGCTGGTACATTTGAGCTCATCCTCAGAGCTAGTGGGAAGATCGTATGTGTGATAATGCACATAGATGTAGAGTGTGAGGAATGCTGTCAGAAGTCAGTATGCTGGATACCATGCGCAGCAGAGAGCGCGATGCTGTGTATTGGTGGAGAGAGAATACAACAGAGCCAGCCGACGTTTCAAGCCTTCTAAAAGCATTCCCTTGACTTTGATCATTTGCTGCTCATTCTCCCCATACGCAGGCAAGACCTACTGATCTGGGAAACTATTGCAGCTGTTGCTGTAAGCCTCCAGAAGGATCTAAAAAGCTAATTGCAACAGCCAAACCAGCTGTTAGAATGAGGACTACATTCTCAGTCCTCAGATCCCAGCATGTCCCTGTGGGATGGAGTTTCTCTTTAGCTCTAGGAGGCTGAGGAGAAGCAGCTGGGTTCTTTGCTGAACCTGCATTAACTAGGCCGGGAAAGACTTTTCTGCCAATCAGGAGACTAAAAACTAAACAGCTGCTGTCATTTCAGGCCAGAGTGTGGAAGCTTTTACAAGGGACAGGGTTGCTGTGTTCAGTGTATAGTGCAGTTTGCCTTTCTGTTCTTTTAACTTTGTCATGTCCTTTCTCAATACAGTAGAGACTGACTGGCCTGAACCCCTGTGGGTTGTGCTATAGCTATGAACTTTGCCAGGAGAATGGCATTTCAGCTTCCTTTTCCCCAAAAGCTGGTAAGGAATTTCTGCCTGCTGCACCCTGGTCTTGCTGTAGCAAGACCAGAGAAAAGCATCTGTGGTGTACATGTATGCTTCTTGAGCAGGACAGCGAGGACAAAGATAGTTGGGCAAAGGCAAATCTAATGAAGTTCAACAAGGATAAGTGTAGAGTCCTACACCTGGGGAGGAACAGCACCACGCACTGGTACAGGTTAGGGGTAGACCCACTGAAAGCAGCTCCATGGAGAAGGACCTTGGTGTCCTGGTGGACAATAAATTATCCATGGAACTGCAATGTGCCCTTGTGTCCAGGAAGGCAAATGGTATCCTGGGGTGCATAAAGAAGAGTGTGTCCAGCAGGTCGAGGGAGGTTCTTCTCCCCCTCTACTCTGCACTACTGACACCACATCTGGAGTATTGTGGTCAGTTCTGGTCTCCCCAGTTCAAGAGAGACAGTGAAATACAGGAGAGTCCAATGGAGAGCTATGAAGATAATGGACAGGAACATCTCTTATGAGGACAGGCTGAGAGCCCTGGGGCTGTTCAGCCTGGAAAAGACTGAGAGGGGGTCTTATTAATGTTCACAAATATCTGAAGGGTGTGTGTCAAGTAGAAGGGGCCAGTCTCTTTTCAGTGGTGTCCTGGGATAGGACAAGAGGTAATGGTAGCAAGGTGAAACACAGGAAGTTCCACCTCAACATAAGGAAAAACTTCTTCACTGTGAGGGTGACAGCACTGGAACAGGCTGCCCTGAGAGGTTGTGGAGTCTCTTTCTCTAGAGACTTTCAAGACCCTCCTGGATCTGTTCCTGTATGGCCTGCCCTGGGTGTTCCTGCGTTGGCAGGGGGGTTGGACTTGCCACACCTTGCCACACTTGCCCTTCCTACCCCTACCATTCTATGATTCTATGACATGCAGAAAGATCTTACAGGGTAATAGCAGTAATGGTGGGAACTCCCTCATCTACAGCTGCTTTAAACTGCAAGCTTGTGTATTTTTTATTGACTTCCTCCCATGTGTGATAACCTGAAAGGAATTTCCCATATTCCATCTGTTACAGGGGAAGGTTTTTCATCTCAGGGCATGGTAAGAATGGAGAGCTAAGGACAGTGACAGTGGCGTGTATAACCACCCTGTTGCGTGGGCACCTCTGACAACTAGGCAGTCACATGCAGTCACTAGATTCTAGCTGTGGTAGCACACCTGGCTCTGCAACCTAGTTAATAAACTCACTTGGACTCAGATAGTCCTTTATGGAGGCACTGGAGTGTGTCTGCTCCTCGCTCCCTAGGCTGATCCACTTACTCAAATTATCCATTTTTTTCCTTGTCCTGTAGGGCATCCTTGTTATCGTCCCTCCCTATTATCCAAGATAATAGAGAGCTGACTTGCAATAATGCAGTCACATTGGCTCCACTGTGTCTGAATGATTCCCCTGTGATTGACATTGTGCGCCTGTCTAAAGCTTCCTTCTCCATCAACACTTCTTTCATCAGTAGGCATTAGGCAGGACAGAATCTTATAGCACAAGTCTATTAAAGTCCAAGAAGAAATGTGTTTCACTATGACAAACAGAAGGAGATGCAAATTATACAAATGGATAAGTCACCACTTGGAAGGTCAATTCTGTGCACTCATGTAGTCACATGTGGGTGAGGTACTGTGGGTCAAGGTCATATGGGACCTGGCAGGTCTCAGTTGCAAGCAGACAGGTTTCCTTAGCTATCTGGACCTGTAAAAGTGCAGCTAAGCAACAAAGGGACTGCACACATCTGAAGAGTTTTCACATCTGCCACTAGGCAAAAGCAGACTGCTCATCTGGCAGTGACAAAGGAATTTAATCCCAAACCGTCATGACTCCGGTGTGATGGTTCTTTTCAATATTTGGAGATTCTGGCCCACCTCGGACAAAGCATTTAGGAAGATTTAGCCTGTTCATATTTTTGTGAGTCAGGATTTTCCTTCTCATTGTATTTATAGCCCAATAAGGAGCTCTGCAAGACTGGGAAGAAGACCAGCTTGCTAGTTTGGTTTTGCTAACTCAGTGAAGATTTGGTATTAATCTCACTGAAATTCTAGTTTATCATCTGAGTTGATACTCTTGAGGTTCATTACATGCCACGGAGGTTCATCTCAGCAGCATGATAACACTGCCTTTGTGCTGTAGATGGACTGATGTGAGAATTAGAGCAGGCTGTGGTGGTCTCCACACCTTGTTCATATGCAAAATCTGTGAGTAGCTTCAGTGTTGAAGAGGGGGCAAGCCCAAAGCCCTCTGTGGTTTGCAGAGCCTAAGGACCTTTAATCAGGCTGTTTGCTTTGCCTTGGCATCCAGAGAAACATGAGCAATAGCCAATCTACACTGAATATTGCTGTAGGTGGAGATTCTCAGTGAAGCTGAAAATGGAGTGAAACGCTCAGCCCCTTATCTGGCATAAATCAAAATCCTGTTGACACAGGTACACTGGCTCATACTGGCAGACCTGGTGGTCTGAAATTTATTACAGACTTAATGCAATTTCTATTCAACAAACATTTTGTCACTAGATTTTCATTAGTAATATTAACTTCAGTTCTTGGACCGTTGGCTGTTTCGAGGGCTTTTAGCTTTGACTGTTTCTTTGCTTTCTTTGAGCATTTTGTGACACCTTACCTTTGTGCTGTGGCACCTGCTGCCTTAAGTAACATGCTGTGATCTCTGCAGTATGAGTGGATGGCAGAAACTTTAAAAAAAATAGTGAATTATGCACTTTTCAGAACTAATCTTCAGACACTTGATCTGTGCTAAAATGCATGAGGCCTTGGGGATTTGTGATCATTTGCATGAATAAGAACTTCACAAATAACAGGAGAGTGAACTCACTGATCTTATTCACAAATCTTTTATATCTATGAGAGATATGATTGGCTCTAGTTTTCTGAAAGAGTTTGTCAGTGGGTCACTTTTTTTCTGATCAACAAAGAATAGGGCATGTGAGAAAGAAAAATGAACTGTGTTATTTGCAGGACTCCCACATCCATGAGTATTCTTTGACTTCTATAGATTTTCACTAAATTAGCATAACTACATTATCCAAGATTTCTTGCAGTTGTTTTCCTTTCCAAAGTTGATGTGACTGAGAGGGAATGCGAATGCAACAGCTTAAAA
Source organism: Megaceryle maxima (assembly GCA_024605025.1). Lineage (NCBI taxonomy): Eukaryota > Metazoa > Chordata > Aves > Coraciiformes > Cerylidae > Megaceryle > Megaceryle maxima. Next base: position 154,467 of record JANHGN010012226.1, on the reverse strand, counting down.
AGAAGAAGGGAAGAAATTACCATATTTAATATTGTTTATACAGAAACTGACACACTTTATGGAGCATCATCTGATTAACTCATTTCCAGCCTTGCGGCGTGTGTGCGTGTACTATGGCAGGGAGAATTGAGAGCTAGGCCATGTTTTTTCCTGGCATGAGGAACTGTTGCTGTAACACTTGTGTGGCTGGCAGCATAAGACATAATATTACCTAGAAGAAAACCTTTAAGTGTTGGATTAATTTCCCACCATCTGCATTCTTTCTGTACTGGAAATCTAGCTCTAGAGAGAAAGACTGGGGAACAGATCTGAGTATCTAGCAATTAGGCTTGGAGAAATGAAAAGTGTTTTCAAGGACTTCCTTCTAGTCAGCTGTTCGGTGGTTGCAAGGTCTTAGTCAGCTGAGGAGCCAGCTTTGGAAAAGACCCTTTCGCGTAAATGGCCTGAAAAGACTGGGAGAGAGGAACAGTGCCTTAACTCAGAGGTGCTGCCAGCTGCAAGTAGGGATGGGTTGTTGGTGCTAGCAGATGAGGGGAGACTGCCAAACTCTAAGAAAGCATACAAGGAAATTGAGCTAGAAGTTATGTCTGAATGGCTTTTTCTCAAAAGGGGTGGTGTTGGGTAGGGGTGAAATCTCACCATGAACCAGCTATAGATATAGAGGGAGGAAATAGTGAATAACAGCAGAACAAAATAGAAAGCCTGGAAGGAAGAGGGAGCAGCAGAAGGAAGAGGTGAATGTCAGGCACCTGTCATTTCTTATTTGGCTTCTGCTTGCATCAGCAGTGAACCATGGAGAGCAAAATCCTCAGGGGAGAAGATAAGTCGCTGAATATTCAAGTGTAACTGCCTTAAGCAAAGCCCAGAAAAAATGGCCCTGTCTAGGCTGCCACCTTTCCAGCCAAAGTAGAAAGGGTCCTTCCCAATCTACAGTGTGAGAGGAAGGTAGGGTGCCAAGGGAAGGTGGTGTACCTGCTGGTGTGACCTATGTCTCCTGTAACAAGCTTATGTTTGTGTTATTTTCTTCTCTTCTAGGTAAGTACATAAAATGCTTATGGACGGTTCTAAGGTGCTCTGGCAGATGCTGTACTGGGATCTCTCTGGCTTCTTTAAAGAGGAGGAAAACACAGCAATCTCTGAAATGGTACCATCATAACCTGTGAAGCAGATGTGCCAGTGATTACTGAGGAGTCCCCCTGTACTTCCATCTGTGAATCTGTCATTTGCATATAACAATAACCTATAGCCAGCTACAAATACACTGACTGCCTCAGCCTGAGACTACCATCCCCCATCCCAGGTGACAAGTCCCCTTGATGCCATAGTGCAGCCTGCATGCCACATCCTGCATCCTGTTGTCTGCCACCTCTTACTCCTGTTGGTTCCAGTCCTGTGGGTGTTCCAAGAGGGCTGGTAGATACTTTCTAGAAGCACATCTTAAATATCATCCAAAAAGTATTATGACCTTTGTTGCTCTTTTTGCCTTCAGGCACTCTTGGATATTTGGACACTGCAGAAACCCATCCAGTCACATTTCAAAACTTGCCACATCAAGTGCAGGGAGCTCCCTGGATGAGGTTTTCTAAATTTCTCTTCCTCTGGCTGACTTCTGATTCACCCAGTGGGGGATTGTTGTGAGAATATAGTGACAACTGAGAAAAAGAAAATTCAAAATAGCACTTGGGGCAAAGCTCCTTGACAGTGAGATGAATTGAGCTTCTCAAGGGAAGTGCTGGGAACTCTATTGTTTGAGATGTTTAAAATTCCCTAGGTCAGAAATTGTAGGGAGCAGTCCTGTGCTGGCAAATGGACATAGTGGTGGAGATGATGGGTCTTTCTCCTCCCTGACAGCTTTTATTTATTATTATTATTTATTGTTTTATTAGCTTCAGATCGTTGACTTCACCTCTAGTTCAGTTTTGTTCTATATACTATACAGTCTGTAATAAGCATGGTACTAAATGATATGCTTTTGTGCTGATGTGGTGCTTGTTTGTTTCCCAGTGGAGCAAAATGATATAAGCACATACATTAAATATATTTATGACAAATATCTCATCTATTACTTTTATTTAGAGTGGTTTTGAAGTAGAGCAGATTCTACTGGAAAACAAACATCTTTCTAAGGGCAGACAGCAAATCCAAAAATATATCTGCATCCTTACTCTTTTTTTTTTTTCTTTCCTTTTTTTTTCAAAGACAGCTACCAAGCTGCAAGGGAGAAAGAGAGTTCACCACTTTTCTTTTAAACAGTCAGCATAATAGATCCTGGCTCATCTCTGCTTGCTGGAGGAGACATATTTCTCTCTTTTTTAAGAACTAGAGCAGAGACAACACAGTCAGCTGAAAACATAGACCATGTCTGTTCTTCATTGTCCTGAGTTGGAACAGCTCCCCTGAGCTGGAAGATACTTTGGATCCATTTTGTCAAATGTTTAATGCCTTATGGTCAGCAAAGTAATTATATGTTCAAGCACATGGCTATCATAAAGCATGCTTTTGTACACAAAAAACCCCTCCTCTAGTAAAGAAAGGAAGGAAGATGGTCAGAGGGCAGAGAAAACCCTATTTGGAGGGGAAGGAAGCTATCATTTCTGTGCCATAGAAAGACTGTACCTGTGTATCTTAGCTGAGAGCTGCAGCACTGTGGGAAATGTCAAGTCCCTGCATATGTTTTTGGTCAGTATGTCTCTGAAGTGCTTCATGAAAGAAAAACAATACTCACATTAGATAATAATGTCAAATAACTTAAGAGATTCTCTAATGAGGTTGAGTGCCTCACATCTTGACAAGTCTGTTGCTTCTTGTCCCGACTTGCTTCAGGTAATATTCTTGCCTCCAGCTTTATGATCTTTACTGGTGTCCATCATTTCTGTAGGATCATTAGGTTTTTGTGGTAGCCTCACAGGCTTCAGTGGGATTTAGCCCAGGTTTTAGTTGAGCTTATCTGGTTTAGCAAGATAAAATGCAGCTGTGGTGTCCTGCACTTGGACCATTTCTATCAACATACTATGAAACTGAAATTCATAGGAAAGAAATGCTTTTCAGGTGCATTATTCCTTCCCACAAAGATAGATTACTCTTATTATATGGAATCATACTATGCTTGTCTTTTGTCTCCTTTTCAGTTACATTAACTATAGTTTGTTGGTTTTGTTTGTTTTTTTTTTTTAATGCCAAAAAGTTACAGTTACTGGGAAATTGTTAGAACACCTTGAGGACCTTTTAATGGGTGTTCAGTTTTTATTTTTTATTTTTATCCTTTTCAGCCAGACCTTTTTTTCTTTTGTTGTGGTCTTTCTGAACTGGATCTATGGTTTGGTTTGCAGCCGCTGAATTCACTTCCCTACAGACTCTAATTACATGGTTTTGGGGGAATCCTAGGGCCTGCAGAAAGCCCTTTATCCTGATCTGTAACCTGCAGGAAGGTTGTTGGCATAATAGTTTGTGTCCATGCACAGTATAGGCTGCTGACACTATCTCTAATAGTGACCTTTTTTCAGTGAACTGAGCCTGACATACAGTGTTCATGTATCCCATTTTGCTTTGGTTTTTTTCCTTTCTGTTCCTGCCTTCATTCTGCACTGTACCATCTCAGCTTGCAGATCCCCTGGGCTTTCCAGTCTCTTGCTGCATCTATAGAAGAGACTTGCCAGATTCTGCCCAATGCACTGAAACAGACATCATTAGGTAGCCTAGTGGATGGTGATTCTTACATCTGATTATGATGTACACTGCAAGCAAAGCAAATAGGAGTCAATGCTGTGAAAAGGCAGTGGGGTGCCCTGCTGAGAGGTCAGATAAAGAAGGTCAGGAAATGTCTTAGAAAAATGTGAACATTTATATACCATAGTAAGACCCTAAGGCTGCAGCCATGTTTGAAAATGCTTCCAAATTTGGTCACAAAAAGAATGAGATTATGCAGGCTATTGAGCCTTCTTTCTTCATTTCCTCGATTCCTCTATTCTCCACCAATTCATTTGCTTTTTCTCCTTCTCTGGCATTCTTCTTTGCTTTGACGTTCTGTTCTTTCTCTGATCTTCTGCCTTGAATGCTAAATGATTCCTCTATGTCCCACATACTTCTTCTGCATGTTTGAAATTTTTCTTAATTTATAATAAAGCTGGTGCCTGATTGTCTTTGAAAGTGGATTCTAGCTGGGTTATTTATCAGCTATGTAGATTGCATTTCCTTAATCTAGTTAGCTATTTGGTATATAAAGACATACTGCATGCAGTCAGTGGATAATGCAGTTATAAACTATGCTGCATAGAATTTCCATTTCTTGTCTGCTGTTCTGGGAACTGATGTGAAAAATTTCATTCTGATCCAGTGGCTTTTGCTGTTGCTGTTTTCTCTCAAGTGTGCCAGGCTCTCTTTTCTCCATGTCACTTCCTCATTCCTAGTGTTCTTCTCCACAGATCGATGTAGTCGAATCTACTGCTGTGTGGCTTTGATTGCATGGATCCTCATCAAGCCACTAAGCTGAGTGTAATGTTACTGAGAACAAAGGACTGCTTGCATTGGCAGGTTGGGCTATCTGCATTGGCAGGTTGGGCTACTTGTATTGACTGAGTGCAGTATGCTCTCTGATGTACCCCAAATTGTAGCAGCGGGGACCTCTTTTAAGACCTCTGAACTGAATTGCATTTGGCAGTTCCAATCAAATTGTATTCTTAATATTTGCAAATTGACATGTGAACCTGATAGTGGTTTTGCTCAGGGTTTAATACAGTAGCTCATTAAGCTCCCAGATCATGTGGAGATCTCAGGAGGAAAAAGAAAAGTATTTTGGGCTTCTTGCTATACAGCAGTCAGTTTTGTCCAGTGCTGTCAACATTACCAATGTAATAGGCTCAACATGGGTCAAAAGGAATCTAGACTGTGGCACAGCATCAGAGCTTTTACAGGCCCCTAGAGATCGAGATGTTTTGAAACACTGGCAAGTCTTATCTGACAATGACATGTTGTCTTTAAAGAGCCTGTCTGCAATGGTCTGTGTCAGCTGGTGGAACAAATCCAGTCAGCAGGTCTCTCTTGGCGCTGTCCTTTCGTCTGGTGATAAAGCAACTGTTGAAGTCTCCAAATGCCCGCCATGGTGCTGTTCAAGTAAAAGGGAAAAGGAACCAGAGGACAGGAGGACTGTTAAATAAAAAGATGTTAAATTGAGGAGAGGAAGGGTCATTCATGTCTCCTGGGCATGGGTCCAGGTGAACATGCGTAGGTGGAGCAGAATGTAAATGTGTCTGTGTAGGCAGAGCAATGATCTGGATCTGAGATGATTTGGAGGAGGTGTGTCACAGTAGTTAAACACAGGACATTTATTTGCTGGGAGCTGACTTTGATCTTGGAACAGGACTTCTGTGTGAAGTGAGTTTTGCTAGGTCTTGGTCTGTTTCCAGTTAAGTGACCCCTGCATGAAAACATGAGTTCAGCCTGCTTTGGGGGTGGGTGTCAGCCTGGGTCCTCTCTTTGGGTTGGATTTACCTGGAGCTCAGGCTGTGCCAGAAAGGAAAACCTTGAAAGAATTTTGGAACAAACCTAGAACTTGAGGTTATGCATAACTTACTGTATGGAGACATTATCTTCTTCTTTGACTTGCAGCCTGAAGTTTCTTTCAGAAATTTAATTTTGTAGTCTTGCACAGTTTCTTTGGCATGTATCCTGACACTGGTTTCTGAGATGAGAGGAGGTCATATCTCTTCCTACAAACCTATTAAAAAAACCCCCTTTTACTGCAGGCATCTCATGCCTGCTGATATACACAGACCTTTCTGCTCACAGATACATTACATGCCTCAGTTAAGTGTTGAGAGGATAACACAGACCTCTAAGACTATTTTTGGGAAACCTGTTAAATTTTCCAGTACTTCTCTGAGCTGCATATAATGGCCATAACACATGCTACACGAGCTATGTTTACATGGATGACATTTAGGCTGAGTGGAAATACTGCCTCTTCATTCATAAATTAATCCTCTCTCCTTCCCCACCACTTTCCTGCCTGCCTGCCTCCCTGTGCTGCTCACTTTCTCTCTCCTTGCCTGCCCTCTGGACACTGCTAAAGAGTGTAGCACTGGATGCCTTTCCTGGCTGCCTGAGCCATGGCTGTCCCTGCCTCTGATGGACAAAGCCAGATACGCTCCACAGCATCCTAGAAACGATGAGCTTCTCTTTTTTGTGAGGTCAGGCTGGAGGAAGTACCCTCTCTTCTCTGACCTGAGGCCCTGCAAATCTTTGTGCCCACCACAGTACCACCAGTGAGAAATCGCAGCAAGGTCATTCCGTGCTTGCATTGTCCTCCAGGGAGATCCACATGCCGGCAGAGTTAATTACACTAACAGCCGCAGAAATTATATTGGCCCACCACTGGCCTAGTGAGATGAATATCTCCATTTCTTAGTCACAGGGGGACATTAATGCTATTTTTATTAACTGGTGACCTGTTGACTGCTATTAGAATATAGATTGTATGCATAAACCAGGTCAGGGTACTGAAGATATGATTATAGAGCAATTACTGTGTCAGCCCGTGTGGCTTCTAATCAGAGCTGGCAAAGAGTCTTTGGAAGCCTAAAAACCGTTTTTGGAGTCCAACAAGAAGAAACAGCTTTGGATCAAAGTCTGTATTGTGCCTTTACATCTTTCTGGAATTAAATGTCTGATTTTCTTTGATTAGGATGGGCAGTCAAGGCAGAAAGAAGTCTTAGGAAGGACAGCTTTTAGTGGAACACAACTGATTAGGAGAGTTCAACATTTGAAAACTTTTTTTCCCTTTTTTATTATATGGTTTATGTTTATTTCACTAAGCTGGCTGAGGATGCTAATTCTGCACTTGCCCTTTAAAATTAACTGCAAGGTCACACATACAGCTCAGTGTCAGTAAAAGTGATTACACTAAGACATGGATTTCATTTGATGAGGGCCATAGCTACAGAACCAGATTTAGAATTGCTCCACATTCATGAGAACTATTAAAAGAAAAAAAGTAATAATAAAACTGAGAGATGGTGTGTTAGATATAGAAGCAGGGGCTAGCTTTTTATTAGTTGTAGCTGTTCATTTGGAGGTGGAAGTGAATACCCTGATTCCCAAAGACTAGCTTTGTTCCACCAATAGTGCCACTGATCCCAGTGAAACGACTGGAAGAGACAGAGGAACCACTTCGCATGGATGAGAGCTCAAGGCTCACGTGTGCCTTGACTGGTACTTGTAACCATATTTGTATTCTTTTCATTATGGACTAGACAACACAATACTATTAAGCTCACTAGCGTACCTGCCAAATACACTAGTATTTGATGTTTTTTTCTGTTGTGGATATTCCCTTTACTGGAGGGTAGAGCACAACACTGTTTGCATGTTAATGATTATCTTTCCCCACTCTGCCTCCAAAAAAAAAAAGTACTAAATCATCTGAGATCTGAACTTCTAAATAGTATCTTGGTAATCTGAGGCAGAAGATGTATTTGTAAATCTGGTTCTCTGATTTATGAAAAGCATATACTTGTTGAGATTCAGGAGGAAACAAAATGGTTATAGATTTCATTTGATGATTAATATATATTAGATAGCTTAGAGGATAAACTTCTTTCCATTTTGGAACTGGAATTCAGCTTAAATAGGAAAATAAAATTTGAATTATGAGTCTGTCACTAGATTTTCTACATGGAGAGTGTTCAGTTGTATGCAAAAGCTTGAGGGAGGAGACATGTTTGTATTTTTTTCCATCAGATGTTGAATTATCTCTTCAGTTGCCATTGTTATCAATTTGGCTAGTAAGTCCTGAGTATTCTTGAAAATTCATTCATTGATCTTCTCAAGATTCAGTCTGCTTTTTAGCCTGTGAATGAAAAAGGCATATTTTTAGGGGACAGGAAGCGAGGGGAGGGAAGAGCAAGAGATTAATGGGTTTCCTGAACCAACCATATGAGAGTAAAGGGAAAAATGTCTTTCCCCTGACAGTATGTGGTTCAATCCACCATGCAATGGTGCTGATCTTTTCATACTTCTTTTGTTTGTTTGTTTTTGTTAGTCTTGAAGCTTACTTTACATGATGTTTTCATTTCTATTTAAAAAAAAATATCATTTTTATTAAAAAACCCAAACAATCAACAAACAACATGCCCCCCCATGCTCCACCCCTCAAAACCCCTCAACTTTTCTCATCACTATTTTTGGGGAGAAAAACTTGGTGATTTGCAACATGAAACATCAGGAATCAGAATAGCAGTGAGAGGCCCAATACTTATTATTTCAGGAGTTATGATTTTTAAGCCAATGTGATGATTCTTTGGGGTTTGACTTATTATCTTTGAATACTTAAAGATGCTACTAAGGCAAATTTTCTTTCTTGAACACATTTTCTCTGAGTAACTTCCCATCCTATCAGTCTGGCAACTATTTAATACTCTGCATGTCAGAAATTCCCATTTTAGACATGACTCTCTTTCCATCAAAGCTGCAGCCGTACTTCACAATTTCACTTATTAACAGCCTACTGAGATAATTGGGTATGCCCAGCTCATTAAAAATAAAATATTGATGTTTTCTTAGGGTGGATGTAATTATCTTGCCCCCACAGGGAACAGGCAGCATAAAGGAGGGAGGGTGTGGTCTGAAACACATCCCGCTATGCACCTGCTTGCTGCTTGGCAGCAAAGGAAATTAGGGACTCCTAGTGCAGTTGCAATAGGTGAAGGTGGGAATGTGGAGGAAGAGCTTTCCTTTCAAGACTGAAAAACACAAATTGGCACTTTTTTAAAATTATTTTTTTAAACTTGAGTTCAACAGGATAATGCTACAATGCTTCTCTCTAGTGTACATTACTATGCTATAGTATACTTGCTATGGTTTACATCACAAACATTTCATTCCAGTAAGAGATGTCTTCTCTGAATTTGCAGCATAGGAGAAGCAATGGTGCACTTCCCTCATTACTGCTTCACTTGCAGTTACTCAAAACCAAAATTTCTATTTTTGTCTAGGTGAAAACATACATACAGCTCCAGTTTGTCTTTTCTGAGATTTTTTGCAGCTATTTCTTTAAGATTTCACCTGGAATACTGTGTCCAGCTCTGGAACCCTCAGCCCAGGAAGGACATGGACCTGATGGAGAGGGTCGAGAGGAGGGCCACAAGGAAGATCAGGGGTCTGGAACACCTCTCCTATGAGGACAGGCTGAGGGAGCTGGGATTGTTCAGCCTGGAAAAGAGAAGGCTCAGTGGAGACCTAACAGCCACCTTCCAGCACCTGAAGGGAGCTTACAAAAAGGCTGGAGAGGGCCTGTGTGCAAAGGCCTGGAGTGAAAGGAGGAGGGCTATTTGCTTTAAATTAGAAAGGAGCGGATTTAGATTAGATGTAAGAAGGATTTACCAGGAGGGTGGTAGGACACTGGAACAGGTTGCCCAGGGAGGTAGCTGAGGCCCCATCTCTGGAGACATTCAAGATGAGGCTTGATGAGGCTCTGAGCAACCTGCTCTAGTTGAGGCTATCCCTGATCTCAGCAGGGGGTTGGACTAGATGACCTCTAGATGTCCCTTCCAACCCAGACAATTCTGGGATTCCATGATTCTATGATTTGGTGCCCTGTATTTCTCTCTGTAAGACTATCAAATCCAGTTGGTATAGGTCATCATATGTGTGACCAGACAGCAATGCGTCTAGCTACCACTGATCTGCTGGTGAACTAGGAGCAGTGGATATGTCCTTGTCCTCCCATGCCCCGCGTTACCCTATTTGTCCATTGTCCAACTGTGTGAGATATCTCAGTGGTACTGTGCTGACAGTAGATTTTAATTTCCCATTGTTAAAAATGAGGGACTAAGTATCAGGGAAAAGAAAAAACACTTTTTCCTTCCTGTTTTTTTTCTGGCTGTTTTAAATGAGTGGTACAAGACTGACACAGAAGAAAAACTGAAATATCAGAGAGCATTTAACTTGGATGTCCTGTCTTGTTGCCCTGTTTTAGGTACATAGGGCCTCACATCTAAGTGAAATTAAGTGTGATGAAGTCTTCTAAGCTCTTTGGTTACTACTGAGAATACTTCCCATGGCTCACGTATTTGGCTAAGAAAACATAGCAGTGAACACTGTATATTGTCAAAAATTGATCTCTTCAGTAGTGTTGGCTTTTGTATGCACTCAATATCCATGCATGGGCCTCAGCCCAATTTTTTTCATAATTTTGCCTCTAACTGTGGTTTTCTCATTAAAATCTCCTGTTCCTTTTGCTCTGTGGTGTATTCTAGCTGCTTTTCTGTCCTGTTTGGAGCCATGCTCCCATACCATCTCTGTTGAGGGTTCAAGTGTTTGGCAACAGACTGCTGGGTACTTTCACTGTTCAGAAGGTGCCCTGCACTTCCTTAGAGCTAGAACTTCTCTTATAGTCTTTTAGCACAGCACCAAACAATGGAACAGTCTCTATTGAGGCACTGGCCACTACCTCCTTTGGGGAGGTGCAGTGTATAGGCAGGCATGCAGTATTCTGACAGTTTTGTTCTCTTTTACTGGTGTTTGAGAGTGCAAAGACAGACGTGTAAGCCACTGAAGAACTTCGTAAATGTATGCTTCCAGAAAGAACAATAATTGCTTTACAGGGAAGAATCCCATGTGTTTCTGTAGAAAGTTGCTCTCTGAAAGCCCACAGTCTGCATTTGAGCATAAGGCAAATAAGCATTGCTGAGTGGCAGGTTTTGGTTTTGTAAAGTAGTGCTCCTCTGCGCCACCTCCTGTATGTACAGCAGCCCTGATCCAGAAGACTTTGGCACTAGTAAGTATCACAACATCATCTGAGAAGAAACAAACTCCTTGCAGTTTTCAAGCCTGGGGGCTGTGGTCTGGCTGTAGGGTCACATCAGTTTGTTTTGCTTCCAAGTTGAGCTATTACCAGCTTAAAAGTTGAAAAAAAATCCTTACATGCACTCTCTTCTCTGCTTCTCTCTCTTCACTGCTAAGGGATTTTTCTGTTTCTGAGAAAGGCTCCTATTCTGGTGTGCCACAAATGATGTATATAGCTCTGCAAAATGGCCAGAGGCAGCATTATAATTTCACAAGTTTGCTTCTGCAGTCAGTTCTGAAGTGCTTCATATGGAGGTCAGTGATATATGTCTCTTGAGCAGAAATTAGGGAAAATAGAGTAAAATCAACAGGTCTTGTTCCACTTGCATTTTAAGACCATATTGTCTTTCACTTGGCGAAGATGGGGCCCTCTCACTGTTAGCGGGACTTAAAACTCAACCACTTCCAACATGCCAGTAAAAAAAACCTAGATGATGGCCTTTAAACAGACCCATTCCTCCTTAGGCAGACGGTGAAATAAATGGTCACGTTTCTGAAAAAGCTGGCCATGTTGTGGCTATAACTGTCACAGTAGGAATTGCTGGGCCCTGAGCACTTTGGTATATCTGGCCTTTATTTGGATAATGGAAGCTGAGCAGTTTGGAAAAATCTGTCCCTAATTATTGGTGCAAAGCCCTTGAAAATCTGGCCCCGAGCTTTTCTCAAATAAAATCTGGCCTCATGGGCACAACACTGTCAGAAGCAGTGCCTGGCATAAAGTGCTTCTTATCCTTTTCAGTGATTTTGTCCTCCTGTGAAGTTTCTAATTTATTTTAATTGCTTTAAAACTTTTTAAATGAGGCTATTTAATGGCTAGGATTTTGACTTATGGATCGAAGCTTCAGTGCACTCTGCATTAAATGGCGTGTATTTCGTTATGCCCAAATTCTATTGTTATGCCTGCCCTTTGTGCCGGCTTTTCATTTTCCAGTTTGGGGGTAGTTGCATTTCTAGGGCTCCCATCTGTCATAATTTAGTGTTTCTTCAGCACTTTTTCTCATCTTAGGAAGCCATTCAGCATGTCCAAATATTGCTTTATGCCTGCATGGACAATGCTCGCTGTCTTTGGATGCGTCTATTCTGTTTTACAAAGAGAAATGTTGCGGTACATCTGAGTGCGGGCTGAAGGCAAAGATGTCTCTTTGAGCCACTGGGTTGTAAAGAGATGAACTCACTGGCTGTCCTCTCTCAAAGCCTTTTAGGAGCCTGACTGTTCATGGGGGATTCTTTGCATGGACCACAATTGAGCACAGTTCTTCCTGTGATTGCTATTTTGCAGAGGATAGCACTATGTAAAGCTAGGCATGGAGTTTTGTTGCATTGAAATTCGTGTCCCTGATACCCATTGGTTAGAGCTAAAAGGCTGAATTCGCATCTTGTTAATTAAGTCTTTCTGGATGTGCTTTTAAGTGGGTACCATTTTGGATGGCATTCCGAATGGTCCTGTCTGCTGTCTGAAGTGATATTCTTCACTGCTTTTCCTTGCTAGTGAGCAACAGAAAGAAAGGTCCCTTTGAAACCACATCTTCCTGCAAGCAGGGAAGGGGAACGAGGTCAAAGCAAGCAAAAAGGCAAATGTGCAATGGAGTGAGTTAGAACTAGGCCACAAGACCCATCTTACAACTCCAATTGTTGAGAAAATGGTCAGAACTCTCTAATAAGTGAGGAAGTAGAAGCCTCTGTCTCTGTTTTATTAGGACAACAACACATTCAGTGACACAATACCTGCATAAAGTCAAAAAAGGGGAGTGTCCATTCCACTGTCTTAAGATGGATCCAGGGCAGGCACAGAATTTTTATACATCCCTTGGCAAATCATGAAGTTTTTGTGCCTCAGTTTCCATTTGTAACACGGGAATCATAATACCTGTCTTTCTCAGAGTCACTCTGAATAATTTTTACAGCATTCTTTTCACTCACTTTTACAAAAGCAAACTCCTTGCATTTGTAAAATTAGCAGGGGAAATGTGCCTAGGAAGTAGCATTCAAGAGGACTGTCAGCTTTGTGTAGAATATAGTATGCTAAGCTTAATATTAGGGCAGTAGCATTTCTTTAATGTAGATAAGTACATAGATATCTCAGCCCAGAGTTGTTTTAGTGAGAGAAGTGCCACAGATTGCATGGCCAGTGCCACTTCTTATTTAGTGGCCCAGCTACATGAGATTCCAGCATAAGTTTATGCTACTGTAGAAACTGAAGTGGTGAGTTTTTAGCTCCAGAAAAGTCAGTTGCTACATTCTTCACTTTCAATGAAACTCAAATTTCAACTCAGAAGTTTTAGTGGGAGATACTTTGAGTTATATTGGTTTGCTTTTCACCTTACTTTGATTTTGTTCTAAGCCAGATCTGGGAGGTCTTTCTGGTGAGTGTTTGGTTTTTAGGGAGTCAGTTTCCCATTTTTCACAGCCATTGCACCAGAAGTGGCAGCAGAGAAAAGGCTCAGTAGGGACTGAGATAACAGGAGTGACTTGAAACCAGGCAGACGGTGCATGGAAACAGCTGGGTATGTCTGAGGGTTGGAAAGAAAGCATATGTCATTAAGTTAGGAGCACTGTGTACTTTCTGGAGATATGACTGGTAAGAAAGAGGGATGATCTTTGCTACTTCTCACTATCTGCATCTACTCACATCTGTGCTAAATTTCAGATGCATTTAGCTCTGCTTTCCTTTTCTTTCAAAAAGCAAGGAACCATGAGCAGAATGCAATCTGGAGATGTTTCTCTGCCTGTATTCTGCCAGCTTTTCTGGGAAAACAAGGCCTGTGTGCTAAGTGCTAAGTAGAATTTGGATAGATGGGTTGTCAGCAGCCTAACAGATACATTCGTCTCATTCTGATACTTTCATTAATTTATTTATATATTTTAAAGGCACCCCCTTTTCCCCTGGCAATTTTAAACACAAAACAATAATTAAGAGTGTCTGAAGCAGCTCCAGATGGATTAGGGATGTCTCCCAAGAGGTCAGCTGACATTTTCACTCTCTGAAAGTCCCTGCTCAGCTGCCTCTTCAACCAGCAAACCTTGATTCCAGTGGCCATCTGATTAAACAACAAAGCATCAGCAAGTACTAAAAGTCACTTCTCTTGGGCCAGACTGCACTGACAGCAAGGGCAGAAACAGAAAATGATGAAAGGGGAAGAAGTCTTTTGGTGCAAAACATGTCTCTTGGTACTATACAGAGAGCTGGAAGATGAAATGTTTTCCTTTGTATGATCCTGGCTGGTCTGCTGCTTGCTGTGTCCTAATAGCCTGGATCCTGGTTGTAAGAAGACAGAGGTTTGATTTGTATCCTCTGCACCACTGTGTGTGTATGTGAAGTTGTACAAATAAGGGCTGTTAACTCCATGATTAGACTCCAGTATCCAAACATTACTCCCTGTGAAATGATGTTTTACAGAAGTTCCTCTGTGAGACATTATCACACCTCCCTGCAGCATCCTTGCCCCCTCCATATCTCTCTGGCAGCTCCCCTTGATTGCGAGCTACAGAGTGTGCTTGGTGCTCTGCCTCTGCTTGCATGTGCAACCTAGCTGATGTTCATCTCCTGCAGTTCCCAGGCCCCTCTGCTTTCCCAACTCAGGGCTCCCCATAGCCAGCTCTGCACGAATCCCAATAGCCTGCCATGCTGGTCTTTCAGGCAGCAGTAGCCTCCAAAACAGGCACTGGTTCACCCTGCTAGGGCAGTGCCACGCTAACACAGCTATGCTGCTTTCAGAACTGGATTAGCATCCCTCTCCAAGTAACAGGTGAGGGGGGCTTTGTGGGACAGCATGCAGAAATACGTGCTTGAGCTGGTGCTTGATGTGTCTGCCCTTGTGACTCATGGAGCTAGTAATGTTGCCAATTTTAAGGTTCTTTCTTCAAGAGTGTTGTTATAGTTGGTATATTTCTTAAAGACATGGTTCTTGGTGACATGCTATTACATGAAAATCCAACCTACTGTTATTTTCTTTTCGAAGGAAGTTTCTAGTCCTTCTGGGTGAAAAGGTGGACAGAGGAGATTTATGAAAAGGAGATATGAAAAGGAAGGGAGAGAGAGGTGAAGAAAAATTACAATTTGTTGTGGGGGTTTGGTTTTTTAATTTTTTTAAAGCAGCCATATTTATTAAGGCAAACATTCTGCATTTGGAGGAATGTGATAGATTTCTTTGACTATTTAAGGCCACCTTTTTCAAGGGAGATTTGCCACTTCCATACTACCTCACAACAGTAATTTCTTTTGTGCTGGCCATATCCTGCAGCAACTACCACCAAAACATGGACA
Source organism: Megaceryle maxima (assembly GCA_024605025.1). NCBI lineage: Eukaryota > Metazoa > Chordata > Aves > Coraciiformes > Cerylidae > Megaceryle > Megaceryle maxima. Next base: position 139,364 of record JANHGN010012226.1, on the reverse strand, counting down.
TGGCTGTTTTTAGTCCTTGCTGAGACTAGATGACTCTAGTTCAGGTATTTGACTGGCCTGACTTTTAGTTTTCAAACCCGTACTCTTTCTCTGTGTGGGAGGCAATTCTCAAATCACACCTGAGTCCTGACCCTTTGCTAATGGGAGACAGTTACAGAATTCACCAAGGGCTCTTTAGTCAGCAGGCTGGGCAAATATAGTTGCTCTACTCTTTCTCTCTCACATTTGCCTTTTAATTTTTGCATCTGAATTATGAAATGCCACCTCCACTAGCCACTGCCAGGAGCAAGGAACATTAATATTGATGTTGGAAGGCCTTGCTGCACAGCAGCAGGGTGATTTAAGGGTGAGAGTGACTAGGGATAGTATCAGAGTAAATAAATTCAAGGGCCAATTTATTTTTTTCTTTTATTTAGCACTTTTTTTTTTTTTTTTTAAGACAGAATTAATAAAATAATTTAAAAGAGAGGAAAAAGAAGTTAATCGACAGATTGTCTAAGCTGCTGACTCGATTAGTTTGTAGCATTTCCTGCCTTGCTGGCTTCTTTCTATCCTTCCTGCCACCTGTCAGGACGAAGGCAATGCAACAAGGTCTGCTGTGAATAGAGCTGTGCTGTCTGGATGGCAGCAAGTCTCTGGAAAGGAGAGACTGGATGGCAAAGAGGTTTGGGAGAGGGGCTTGCAAGCCTGTGGTGGAGATTAGAAAAAATGTCAAAGCCTGTCTATTGTGTTTGTTTCTCAGAAAAATTGAATGTGCCAGGCTGATTCTGGACTTTATTCTTGTGGTAGAAGCTTTTATGACTACCTTTATTACCTCTTTCTGTAAATAAGTCAGAGCTAGTCTTTTAAGTTTCCAGCTGTGACTGAGGAGACAGTGACACTGCCCTCATTCTTTGCCTGCGATGCTGAGCAGGAACATTGTGCCTTGTTCTCCTGCCTCCACAGTCACTGTGATCTGTTCCCATATGTGCTCTGGGGACAGGCACAAACCTCGTGTGTGCCAGCCATGGCAAGGGATGGGAGTAAGAATTTATGAGCAGCTGCTAAGCTGGCACTATCTGTTTGAGGATGCATTGTAAAGCCTCGGAGAGCATGGAGAGTAAGAAAGGGCTCCTTTCAAAGGTATGTACCTTCTTGCAAGACAGTGGAGGCAGAAGCAGTGGGACTGAAGGGGATGATGAGAGTGGCTTCTGCACCATGGCTGTCCAGCTCCCTGGGCAAGGAGAGCTACGCTCATATAGGTCGCCTCACCAGCGATCTCAGCTGAGCCACCCCCTCTCCATGGCAAGCTGAAGAGTGAACTGATGGCAGGGTCTTGTGGCGCTTGATTTTTGCAGCTAAGCGTGCAGGCAGGGCAGCAGTGTGAGACACATTTTTGTAGAGTTAGCAGCTTGTTCTGTTGCTGGTGACCAATGCTAGAATGCTTCGGTTCCATTGTTGGCAATCAGCAGCATTAGCCTGCAGACTGATGTCATGCTTGTGAAATAAACATGGCACAGGTAGGAAAGACTGGTCTTTTCCACACTGAATGCCACCAGTGCAGTTGCCATTCAGATTTTCTTCCTTCAGAAACCAGACAGCAAAACTGTAGTCTTTTAAGACCCTCCCTGTTTTCCACAGGCCATCAAACAGCAATGATTTGACCGTGCCACTTGGCAGCAATGACAACAAATGGGTTAGAAATGGTAATTCGTGGAGGATGCAGATACCTAAACTCTTCCACAGGACTGTTCAGTTTGACATCAAGGCTGTTGCAGCTTCACTGTAGGGGCTTTGCTTTTTTTTTGCTTTTTAAGAATCCTGTGCTCGCTTCCATTCTGCCTGTAGCCTCTTCATTTCATCTGAAGCTTTACTTCTTTTTGCACTCCACAGTTAGGGTATTTATGTCTCAGATGTTGCTTTTGATGGTGGTTTGTTTTTCTTTCCCTTACCCATCTTAGTTTCTTCTGACCCCAATTCTGTTTTTATAATGAGGCCATGCTAATTCGTGCTGAGAGCTTATGAGTTTTCTTTAAGCACAAGGAGAGGTCACTGAGAAATGGCTAGGGGTGTTTCTTTCTTCCCATGGCTGCTGTTCAGAAGGTCTGATCAATTTATTTCCCTATCACCATCAAACCGTTTCCTGGCTAAATTAACAGTGATGTCCTGTGGAGGTATTGTGTTGAAGGGGAGGGAGGGGACAAATAAATTGATGGAGGAGATGGGGTTAGGAAGACAGGGTATGTGAGAAGGTAGGGCTGGACTAGCAAAGGTCCACCTACGCAAACACCAGCTGCTTTGCCACTGTGTGGCAGAAGCCGATGACTTTGCATAGTGTAACTGGTAAGGGAAAAGCAAATTAAACAGTTATTAGAGAGGAGTAATCAGTTGGTACCTTTCAGTGGGCTACAAGCAAATCTGTCAGTTGTCTTTATTAATTGAAGACATGCCTTAAGGGGGGCCCTTTTTAGGCATGTTTACTTAGTTACACAGAAGGTCCTGTCCCTTAGCAAGAGCCTTATCATTGTTATTAGTGGTAATACAATAATAATAGTAATAATGCTGGCAAATATAACTTCCTCCTGAATGAATGCTCTTGGAGATTTTTTTTTATTATTATTATTATTATGAAAAAATCAGCCTCCTCATGCTGAGCTCTAATTACCATTTTTATGAGAACTACATGTTCTCCTATTCATGCAAGAAGATTTGTTTATCGAGAGTTTCTCTTCCAGTGCTGCTTTTGTAGAGTTTCTCTCTTCATCCTTAGTAATAAGTGTTGGGGTGGTAGGCTAAATAAAAGGCCTGAGTTAGTGGGAGAGGTGAGAAGGCAAAAGGATCAGATTTCCTCATCAAGGGGGAAAAGGCAGGAGGCTCAGATTCCGTGTCAGGGTGAATGGGTTCCAACCCAGTGGAGGCTCTGATGCCATATTGTTTCTTGACATTTGAAACTTTCATGCAAACAGAGGAAAGAAGCATGAAGAGTTAATCTCTATATAATTAAGCATTTCTCCAGACCCAGCAACATCTTATCCTGATCTGAGTTTAGTAATTGAAAAATAAAATCAGCTCTTTTAGCCACCATCTAAATGAACTTTCTGTGCCTTAGCTTATCCAAGCAGGGCAGTTCAAACCAGAAGAAAACAAGGCCAAGCTGTCTTCAAAGTGGATAACTCAAATTATATCCTCTTTCAGATGAGATGTCACCAGTTCTTTTTATAATGACATCGCCATGTCTTTGTCAATACACAGTTACCCAATGAAGCACTAGTGCTCCCAAATCTGTCTACTCCGCTATTCTTTCCAACTAACAAGATCCCCACTTCCACAAGCACTTTTTGCTGTAGCACCTGACCTTGCACTTTGTGCTTCTCTCATTTCTCTTTGTCCAGTCCTTGAAGTCAGGCAGTTCTTTGTTTATGTGTCTTCATCTCCCTCTGTATTTGACAGTGTTTTCCAACTATGTGCCATCAGTTCAACAGCACATTCTTACTTTTATGCTAAGATCAATCATGAAAATATTAAATAAAATTGGTCGCAGTCCTTGAGGAGCTATATTAATAAATTCCCCTTTCAGCCTGACCAGCTGTCATCTCTTTCATCGATTCCTTATTTGCCTTAAAATTGTTTACTAATTCCATCATCTACATCTTCACTAATAATCCTCTGTAAGACACTGTATCCAATGTTTTACTTAAATGGTGATAGATTAGTCTTTATCACATTTCTTTTGTTTAAAAAAGTCAGTTATCAGAAAAGGCAGCCAGTTTGTTTGGAGCTTTTGGAAAAGCCATACTGCAATTTTCCCTATTTATCACTTACCTTGATGCCTTTAGTTACTTCTGCATGTATTCTAGTGTTGTATACTGCCAAGATCGTATAACTAAAGCTGTGGTTGTTCAGATCACTTGTTTTTTTTTTCTTGCTAGTATATTTTAAATCAGGTATTCTGCTCTGTCATAATACCCTTTTATACTGATAGGTATACTGAGCTTCTTGCAGTTTATCCTGCAATATCCCTTATCATTTCTTTAAACATTCTGGGATGAAATAAATTATCAATTCCATTTTCTCATTCCTACTAGCTACACCTCCTTTGTCCTACACTCAATACCACCATCATTATTAAAAAAATTAAGCCAAGTCTTCGTTTACTTTTTGCCGTGTGCACAAGATTATCTTCAGTCTTTACTGCATGCACACCACATAGCTTTCCTGCTAATTTTTATTTTGCTGTCCTTTTATTAATATTACCCAAAAGTCTTTCTCCTACTTTTGAGAGTAAGTATCCTTTGCAAGCTTGACTTTTTGCCAGTATCAATTTGTGTACTTCTGGACCATGGACAGAATACATTCCTCATTGCCCAGTTCTTTCTTCTGCTCCTGATAGGTTCTCCTGCTGCATGAACATTGCTTTTACAGACATCTCTTTTTTTGTTCCTTACTTGGCATATAGAAACTGCAAGATGTGCTATCATTCGATAGTGTGATCATGTGATGAGAGAGAACATACACAAGGTTTGCAGTCAATAAAAATTTTGCACAGTGCACACACACAAAAATCTCAACTTTCCATCAACTTTTCATTTCCCCCAGTTCATCTGTTTTAAAAAGAGGCTGTAAACTTCTGTATTTAAATAAGCAAGCTTAAACCACAGGTTCAAATGCATTTTCTGCATCTGAAACTTGGAGAAACTTCCAGCAAAATTCCCAACTTTGCAGCTTGGATTTGTGTCTATTTTGAGTATGTGTTTGTGGACTCAATAAGGTAGAAATAAATTTTGCCTGTGCTGCTCCAGTAATGGGTGGGTGGAGTTGTCTCATTGTGAATAATACTTCCTGGGACAGATTATAGCTATTGAGGTAGAGAAGGATCAGGAGACCTCAGGATGTGAATAGGAGAGATCAATCCAGACTTCAGTAATACTGGCACTGTGGTGTGCTTGCTCTCCTTCCATACAAAATGAGAGCAAGCAAGGTGCCTCCCAGATTACTGCTCAGTGAAGATTAGAGAAGATGGAGTCTGCTTGGATCTGAGCTGATTTGTATTCATTGGAGTCCCTGACGCCCACCTCAATTCCAGCAACCTAAAAAATAATGGTTACGTTAAAGCTTTCCAGCAAATGCCCACAACACAGATCATTATCATCTTGAATGACAGGAGGGAAAGAAACGAGGGGGAGGAGAGGCAGGGAGAATCCGCATCCTCTTGCTACTGCCGCCTGGACTTGCATTCTCAAGAGTCCTATAGACAAGAGCGGGGGTATTTGCCCCATATAAATGCATTCATCTATCCTAGCGGTGAAAGAAGGGCACACATGGTTGCACACATTCAGGTGTCCACAAACACTGAATTTAATAGAAGGGCACACAGCTACCACAGTATGTGTAGCCATTGCCCACACAGACAGTTGTGTCTGTGAATATATCCATACAGACATCCTCAAGCAATGAAAAAAAAAAAAAGGAAAAAAACACACACACACAAAAAAACCCCAAACAAACCAAGAAGCATAACTGTATTTTCACATGGATTGTCTATGGGCTACACATTTTAAAAACAAAAGAATACCCTAAGAGTAGAAAACTGATTTAGCAGCAACACAAGGTATATATTGAGGAGCTGACCCTTGCTCCTCTTCTGGCCCAAGTAGTCTTCCTTTCTGTGCTTCTTCAAAGCCTACTATTCATCTCTTCTGTAACCCTAGGACTCTAGTAACTTGAGGCTGCAGATTACTTGAGGGTACAGGGATAGCTACAGAGCTGTGCCTTTTAAACCAATATGGATTATCTGAATTTTAAGCTGTAGTGTGAAAAATATATATACACAGTTGCATGCAGAGTGATTTGAACGCACTTGAGCACACCAGTTTCTTCTGTCCCTCCTCCCTGAGCCCAAAGCCTCATGCTACACTAAGATTAACAGGAACTATTCTCATCTTTTCTTCTTTTAAACTTCAGTAAAGCCTTTGATACTGTTTCCCACAGCATTCACAGGAAAAAAATGACTGCATATGATTTAGATGGGCATATGCTCTGATGGGTAAAGCACTGGCTGGATGTCTGGGTCCAAAGAATGGTGGTGAATGGAGTAAAATCCAGCTGGAGACCAGTCATGAGTGCTGTCTCCCAGGGCTCAGTATTAGGGCCTCTTCTATTTAATTTATCAGTGATGTGTCTGAGGGGATCAAGGGCACCCTCAACAAGTTTGCAGATGAAACCAAGTTGGGCAGGAGTGTTGATCTGCATGAGGGTGGGGAGGATCTACAGAGGGACCTGGGTAGGCTGGATCGATGGGCTAAGGCCAGTGGTATGAGGTTTAACAAGGCCAGGTATCAGGTCCTGCACTTTGTTCACAACAACCCCAGGCAGCACTACTGGCCTGGGTAGGAGTTGCTGGAAAGTTCCATTGCAGAAAAGGACCTGGGGGTGCCAGTGGACAGCTGGTTGAACATGAGTCAGAAGTGTGCCCTGGTGTCCAAGAAGGCCACCAGCATCCTAGCCTGTATCAGAAATAGTGCATCCAGCAGGAGCAGGGAAGTGATTGTGTCCCTGTACTCGGCACTGGTGAGGCCACACCTCGAGTACTGTGTTCAGGTTTGGGCACTTCAGTACAAAAAAAACCATCAGGGTGCTCAAGCAGGTGAAGAGAAGGGCAACAAAACTCATGAAGAGTCTAGAGAATAAGTCTTATGAGGAGCTGCTGAGGGTGCTGAGATTGTTTAGTCTGAAGAAAAGGAGGCTGAGGGGAGACCTTATCACTCTTGACAGCTACCTGAAAGGAGGTTTGAAGAAGAGATGGGTGTTGGTCTCTTCTCCTAAGTAATAAGTGATAGGACAAGAGGAAATGGCCTCAAGTTGCATTGGGGACCTTTAGGTTGGACATTAGGAAAAACTTCTGCATTTAAAGGGTTGTCAATCACTGGAACAGACTGCCCAGGGAAGTGGTTGAATCACCATCCTTGGGCATGGTTAAAAGTCATGTAGATATGGTTCTGAGGGACATGGTTTAGCAGTGGACATGTAGAGGAAGTTTAATGGTTGGACTCAATGATCTTGAAGGTCTTTTCCAACCTAGCTGATTCTATGATCCTTAGGTAATGTATTAATAGTGTAGGATCCTGGTGATAAAAAGTTGTGTTCTGGAGCCTGTGTACCAAATGGGTCAGCACATGGGTGACAGGGTTACCTACATATGGGTCTTTACTACTGGTTTATACTCTCTGTGGTATCTGAGATATACACTGAAGGCCAGCACATATAACTTATGGCCTGTATTCTTCAGGTCATCCAACCAGGATGTCCTATGGTCCCTAAGGTGGCATCAGCTGCCTGTATTTGGGAAACTGAATCACAGCCTATTTGAGTCATAGGAAGGGTAGGATAACAGTTTAATACTGGATCTCCTTAAAATTGGAGTACACAACAATCAAAAAATGCTTTATAGGGTTAATAGCCAATATCTATGCTTGTACAGAGACAGACCTATAACTGCAATAAAAGCCACCCAAACAGACAAGACTCAAAGGCTAATTATCTAAATGTGTTTTCCCTTTCTCTTTTGTTTTTATTCTCTACACTTTTTAACAGCAGAGAGAAAAACTGTGCATATAGCTATTATTTTGACCAGGTTTTGTATCTTCCAGATTTGAACATGTCAGGGCTTTATAGAAATGCTATTTATTTTCTCAAGCTTCAGTGCCAGTTTATTTGCTTTGTCACCTATTTTGAGGAGTTTTATTCTTGACCTTGGAGGTACTGTGAGTATATGGTGGTAGGGAACTGAAATAGGGGAATTTTTCAGCTGTCCCTTAATGTAGAAGTGACAAGTCCATCACTACTTGATATTAGCATATTTTGAGGAGGTTGGAGGAAGTTTATGCCTGAAATAATTTGAATGTGTTTTGGTAGTTTAGGGAATGAGAAATCAAGGACTAGATGCCCAGTGCAGACTGCTCAGCACTACTCATCTTGCTTCAGGGGTGCATTGGCTGACCAGCTTCCTTGACTTTTGTATGGTACCAGCCCATGTAGAAAAGTCACCATCAGGACTTTTTTAATGGGAAGAACATGCAATAGGGGACGTTGAGCTATCTCACCCCACCAAACATGGGAACCACTGTATAACAACTCTGAGAAGTGCTCCTTCGTGAAGAAAAAAGGTTACGAACCTTTAGGTTCTGTTTCTGGGGCATCCTCCAAAAGGACTGGCAGAGTCCTCTGACAGAGGAAGAAATTCAGCTCTTTTTAGTGTCATTTTCACATAGTTTTTCCAAAGATCTCTTAAAAGCACTTTCTCTGTGGTTGCTACCACCTCTGTCCAGTCCAAGCAGGGTGTGCATGGTGAAATGAACATGTTCTTCTGTTGCCTGTTTCTAAAGAGAGTTTGTATATACTGTACCCCCAATTGAGAAATCGTGGTTCTGCAGCTCTCTTTTTATTCCAGGAGGTGTCTGATTCAGCTCCAATATATTGGCCATTTCATTGTATGTTCTTAAATAAAAATGGATGTAGACTGCCCTATAACTGAACTTGACCATAATTTTATAGCCCTAGAAGGTGGAGAGTAGAAAAATAAAAAATGCATCTTCCAAGCTGTGGTTCAGTGCACTTGCCATAGAAAAGGGAGGGAGGGAGGGAAGAGGATGAGGACGTACAGTAAGATCATGACAAAAGGAAGTGCAGCTTCTCTTTAGCTAAGGAAGCTGTGGCAATCATAGTTGGCTATTCTTTCTTCTGCCTTCCCTCATAATAGTGGCATGAGGGAAGTGGGATTGGTCTACAAGTACATGGTATTAGTTCTGCTTGGCAAACTTCTATTTAGGCTAGCAAAAGACTTAAGGGAATATCAGATTCTCTTCAAAAAGGAGGAAGTGTGCCTTTGTGGAGGTAATCTCAGGAGGAAAGTGGGCAGGGATCGGAGGAGGGAAGCCAATGGAGGAGACATTATTTTCTGTAAGTGTAAAGTAAAAACTATCTCTCCTCCTCTTGATCATATTGTTCTTTGCAACATCAAGAATGTTGTTCTTAATGACAGATTATGGGAAGCATGAGAGGTCATGGGGAGAAGCACAGTCGTGATGCTGATGTCAGCAGTGGGACTGCCACTGTCAATACATTTGCCCTGGCTAAGGACCTGTTTGGGCATAGATGGAAATTTGAATCTCTGATTTGACTGCATTTCTTTACATGATGGTTCTTCCAGTTCCTGTTTTCTTACACATACATCTCTGATTCCAGCAGTATCAGAGTACCTTGTACACTTGAATTTACTTATTCATATGATATCTCACATTTCACCCAGAACAGCTATCCCGATTTGTAATTAGGACAGTCCAGGTAAGGAGTTAGACTAGTGATTTGCCTGTGTCTGCACTGGGAGTAATGTAGACTTGTAGGAGTAGATTTATAGAGTTGAAACATCAGGACTGAGAACATCAGGACTGAGAATCTGTCTGTAAAAATTTCAGGAGGGGTAACTTTGAAATAGATCTATCTGTGAATTGAATACCCATTAGCAGGTGGAACACCTGTGATGTGCATATTATTTTCAGCAGAAAGAAGTCCAGTCTGTGTACTTCTAGACAGTGCCACGGTCCAGACTCAGTGACTGGGGATAACCTGGTGATTCACTTCAATGGCACATTTACATTCTGAAATAAAACACTGATGTGGACACACCAGAAATTATCTGCTACCTTTTGAGATACTCTAGGATATTCTGCCTGCTTCAGAATAGAAGAGGTCTGCCATACATCTGAGGTCATGTTTGCCAGCCTTGTGCCGATACCTCACATACATTAGGGCAAATCAAATGACTTCTGTGTGGATAGCTAAACCAAGCCCAGAAGGTCTGCAGCAGAGCAGCAAAACAGAGCTCCCCCTGATCCTGGGAGATCTTTCCCTTAAAATAGAGTTTTGGGATTGCTGTTGGAATTTAGACTTAGAAGAGATATGGCTACTAGGAATGTTTCAGCAGTATTGTCATTTCCATGGAACGAGGGCAGGTCCGGGGAAGTTACATCCCTGTGTACTTGGCACTGGTGAGGCTGCACCTTGAATGTTGCATTCAGTTTTGGGCCTCTCACTACTAGAAGGACATTGGGGTGCAGAAGCATGTCCAAAGAAGAACAATGAACCTGGTGAAGGGTCTAGAGCACAAGTCTTATGAGAAGTGGCTAAGAGAGCTGAGGTAGCTTTGCCTCAAGAAAAGGAGGCTCTCGCTCTCTAGAAATATGTGAAAGGAGGTTGTAGGGAGCGAAGTGGGTGTTGGTCTGTTTTCCCCAAGTAACAAGCAATAGGACAAGAGGAAATGGTCTGCGGAGGTTTTGACTGGATATTACGAAAATTTTCTTCACCAAAAGGGTTGTCAAGCATTGAAACAGGCTGCCCAGGGAAATGGTTAAGTCACCATCCCTGCAGGTATTTAAAAGATGTGTAGATATGGCACTTAAGGATGTTTTAGTGGAACTTGGCAGTGTTAGGTTTACAGCTGGATTTGATCTTACAGGACTTTTCCAACCTAAATGATTCTATGATTCTAAAGTGATGTCACATAAGAGGACATGTATTTCACATAAAAGTGAGATCTTGTCATGGATGGTGCCTGTTCACAAGAATTGGATGTTAGCATTGTTCCCACTTCATCACTAGGCTGCAACCTCCATCTGACAGAGGCACCAGAGCCACACAAGGATCTTGCTCCACCTCCTTTTATGACCAAAGCTAAGAAAAATACAAAAGGACTCAAGCTGTTAGTTGTTCCTGGTGGCTTTCCCCAAAGCTGTCCTGTCAGGCCTATATTAGAGGTGGTGTTTGGTAGTGCTTGGATGGCAGATAAGTGCCAAAGAGGTGGAGAAAAACTCAGTTTAAAACTTGAGTAAATTGCAAAAGTGTTCTTTTACACTGTATTTTCTGCCACTCTAATTGCAAGACCCTCTAAATAGTCACATTAAGTAACTTGGGATAACTACCTTACAACTGGAAGCACTGTTTTTTAGCTGTCGGCTCCTTGCAAAAAATCAACTTTAGACCATTATTATCCTTGAACTCTTCTAAAAATTTTAAGTTGATACAGAAGTCATCTGCACAATTTCCTATGATAAGCTTATTCTATAACATGACTTAAAAAACCACAGACATTTCACTCCAAAGACGGCTGCACTTTAGCAGCAGGTGTAAAAAAATGCCAGTATTCTGCAGGGTATATGTAAATCTTCTGAATCCTTTGCAATAAAGTACAATATAAACGTCTGATGATAATATGGTTTGGAAACACTGTCCTTGCTCTATACCTTGTAGTTGTTTGAATGATTTACTGACTAATTATCTGATAGGAGGCAGCAGTAACTTACCCCCAGACCATGTATTAGCAATGTTGATAAAAAGAGACAGCTGTAACCAACATGGCTCACCATGATATGTAGAAGGTCTAATTTAACCCTGCAGACAGCAAGGTTTCTTTAAATACTTTCTGTATGGCCAATGTAAGAAAATGTGGGGCCAGTGATGAACGAGGCAGGGACCTGGCATCAAAAGTTCTGGAACTGGCCAAGGCACTTAATGCTGCCTTGTTTTTTACAGGAAGAGTTGCCTTCAGGAATACCAGGCCTCTCAGTGCAGTAGGAGACTCTGGCACAATGATGACTGGTAGAGAAGGATCAGGTTATTTAAACAAACTGAACACAAGTCCATGAGACTTGACAGGATGTACTCATGAATACTAAGGAAGCTGGCTGATGTCATTGTGAATCCACTCTAGGTTACTGCTGTAAGGTCTTGGCAGCTGGGGGAAGTTCCTGAAGACTGGAAGAAAGCATCACACCTATCTTCAAGAAGGAAGATCTAAGGAACTACAAGATGTTCCATCACATCTTGGTCTTTAGGAAAGTGATGGAGCATAATAATTCTGGAAACCATTTCCAAACCTTAAAGAATAAGAAAGTGATTGGAGGTCATCACCATGGATTTACAATGCAATGACTAGTTCAGTGAATGAGTTTATATAGGAGAGCTTGACAGGTCATAGTTTGTTTTAACTTTAGAAAGCTTTTTGACACTCTCACCTTTTGGCAGTCTCCCATAAGATGCTCACTGACGAACCAATGAAGTATGGACTAGATAAATGTACGGCAAAGTGAAAGCCAGTGAAAGTACAAGAGGCAGCGGGCACAAAATACAATACAGTAAATTCCATTTAAACATTAAAAAAACAAAACAAAACACAATTTTATTTACTGCAACAGTGATCAAACACTGGAACACGTTGCCCAGAGAGTCTTCATCCTGGGAGACAATAAAAAGTGGGCACACTGTGAGCAATGTGTTCTAGTTAACCTTGCTCTGAGCAGAGCAGCTGGACTAGACAATCTCCAGAGGCACTTTCCAATCTCAATTAGTGTCCTGCAAATCTGGGCTCTCACGTTTGACATGACAATGTCTGTATTAGGTTCACAGCTCTAAGTAGAGAACAAAGGTAGAGCTGCTGGATGGACAGAATCCTGTAAGTAGAAGAAAACCAACTGATAGCCTCCCTTTTGTAGAAGTTCCTTTGAACTAATTTTAAAGTGTCTGAATACTCTTATCTGTTTGCTTTTCCAAACTTCTTTGGCATAAAGGAACTGCCAGCCACGAAAAACCTACTTGCTTCCTGGTAGGGATTCTTATGCTTCTTGTAAGCATAGAATTTTATTTTGTTGAGTATCTGAGCTCCCACTTGACAGGTAGAAATGCAGAAATTTGTGTTCACAGAATAAATAATGAAGAGAATATGCACAAGATACTTATTTCCCCTTAAATGGATGACTGTATATTGACCAGTGTGTGATGCAAAAGCAGTCAAGAGAAGGAATGAAAAAAATAATAATTATTGTACCTAATGTGATCCAGTTTCTTCAGAAGTATTCCATGGATTCACCTGCATATTGAGATGATCCCCCTGATCTTACCTGGGTAAAATACTCTTTTGTGGACTTTTCTGGAATGAAATCTTCTGACTCAGGCAGCAATATGAAGGTGTATAGCAGAACCAGCACTTAGGTGGAAGTAAGGTCATAGTTGGGCTGCAGGTTCCTTATCATGCAAACGTTATATGTTCAAAGAAAGCGAAAAGCCACCTTGGTCAACTCAAAAAACAAGCCTTTGGCTTGTGGCAGTGAGGACAGCACGTCTTATGAGCAGTGGCTGAGAGAGTTGGAGTTGTTTAGCTTGGAGAAAAGGAGGCTGAGGGGAGACTGTATCACTCTCTGCAGCTACCCAAAAGGAAGTTGTAGAGAGGTGGGGCTTAGTCTATTGTCCCAAGTGACAAGTGATAGAACAAGAGGAAATGGCCTAAAGTTGTGCCAAGGGAAGTTTAGATTATTTATGAGGAAGAATTTCTTTACCAAATGTGTTAACAGGCATTGGAATATCTTGCCCAGGCAAGTGGTTGAGTATGCATCCCTGGAGATAATTAAGAGTTGCGTAGATGTAGTGCTGAGGGATATGGTTTAGTCAAGGTCTTCTCAATGTCAGGTTAATGATTGGACTAGATGATCTTAAAGGTCTTTTCCAAACTAGGAAATTTTCTGATTCTGAGAAGAATAAACGTTACAATTTCCTTTATAAACAGAGCATGTTTGTTAAGCCACCACAGAGCAACAAATGTCTAAATATTTGTCTATTCCCACCACAGTCCTTGTATGCTGAAAAAAATACAGGGACACGAGGTTCTGATAGGAATTACTGATCTTTTGGTTGAGGTCAACAAGTGGTGATGAGAAGGGAAGGCAGAAGGATGGCAAAGTGTAAGCTCTGTTCACATTTTTTTCCAAGAACCTCCACTTGAAGAAACCAGTGAAAGTGTCCTTGTTTCATTAGTTCATTGTAAAGATCTCCCTTCCGCAATTGAGACATTTAGCCTCTTGGGAAAGACAGCTAAACAGAAATCCATTTACCTTTCACATGTTTTTCATAATTTCCCCTGCTACTTTGGTTAATTAATTATCACCGCTATTTGTGTTTAAACAAGGGGCCTGTCTCTCTCCCTCCTCCCAAGCCCATCTGCTCCTCCATGACCTTGCTTGTGAAGTCATTGCCGTGCTAATTTTGTGAAAGCACAAATACTTCCATGGCAACAGACAGCTGTGTCACAAAGAAGGGGCTGTGACCTCACGGCAGGAAGGACTAGTCTTGTGGCGGGGGCAAAATTTTCTCCCACACACAGAAGCTTTTGATGATGACAGAGAGCAAGGCAAGGCGTTATAGCCAGAGCAAATGATCTTGCTCTTTGACTATTTCTGCTTTAGAAGTTGTCTATCACTTTAAATTCTCTTCTTCAAAGACCCTTTTTAAACTTGTATGTTTTTCATGCAAGGGGAATGGTTTCTCCCTCAGAGCTCAGCTGAGAAGACATCTCCAGTAAGAAGTAGGGGATGGATTTAATCATAGTGGACATGGGCCTGAGTTTCTACAAAGCCTGGGAAGTACGCAGATGCAAATTTTCATTTGTTCAGTTTCGTTGAACAAACATAAGTCTTGAGAGGCAGTCTGATTTTTTTTTTTTATTCTGATTGCACATGGATTTCTATCTTAGTCTACACCCACCCAAACTGCCAGTCTTCTGAATGAAATCAGGTGCTTCTGTACAGAGCGGTCTAGCAATGACTGTTTTCCTTTATAAACATTTGCATCACTGGATGGGAAGTGGTAATCGGGCCTCATGATCACAAAGCATTTTTAATGTCAATGCAGCAAGACACATCAAAGCTAAATAACATACAAGTGGCACTCCACAAGCTGTCTGCAGAAACTGCCTCCGTATTTATTGATTGTGAGGCTACAGAAAATGTATCTTGATCAGCCTATTGCTGTCTTCTTTGGCTGATTGCTTGGTTGTTCCGTGAAATGCCAGTCTTCAAATCCACATACCTCCTTTGTTAGCTAAAAGTAGCTGGTGTTTCAATACAAGTCATTGCTGCGTGTTGCCTGAGAACAAGTTACAGTGCAGCGTGCTACTGTGATAGGCTATCAGATCAAAACAGCTCTCCCTTTTGGGCCTATTCCATGATTAAATCAGTTGCTCAAAGCATGCATGATGGGGCTCCACTGATGTGACCCACAGCAAACAGTTTATTTTTCTGGAGTCCATTTTCTTCCAGGTGACATGGAGGATGATAGCACTTATGTTACACCTTACCTTCAACAGATCTCACTCAGCTTTATAGATAGGTAGGGCTCAGCAACCCTGTGTTATAAATGAAAATACTGGATCACAGTGAGTGGAAATTAATTCTTCAGGTTCTCATGTCTGTTGCCAAACTAGAAAAAACTCATTTGCCAGTTTGCACATTTGTTATCCAAATGCCAAGCCAGCACCTACCTTTTCTGACGGAGGATCTTTTTGTGGGGTTGGGGGAAGGAGTAGATGGGGATAAAAAAAGAGGATTGAAGGGAAAGACTTCATTTTACATTACAATGTTTACAGCACTTTGGGCAGTGTAATGGGCCTAGTACAATTTTTTAAGTCTTGCCTAGTAAGTAGTTGGAAGCTGAATCTAAGGAAAAGCAAATCTTTAGTATCCCACTGAATGGCTCTCACCCAAGTCTCAGTTTATTTCATGTCAAGTTTGTCCTTAGTATCCCATTCAGCTGCTGCAGCTGTTTATTTTGTGTCCCATCTGATGACCTCCTTATGTCTTATCTGGCTTACTTACGTTGTGCTTGATTATCACTAGAGCATCAACAGTTTTCCATCATTTGCCGGTGTCCTGATCTCTGTGGCCTTTCTTCTATATACAGACCTTTCTTTCCATGTTCTTTTTACTTGCTTGGATGTTTGGACCTATGAACAAGCATACCACACCTGCTCACTCATCTGGATCTATTGCAATGTCCTTTCAGGCATTCATGCAGCTTTTTCTGGTTTGCACTATTTGGTTTTGTTGCATTTTGCTCTTGTTTTCTTAAGTTTTCTTAAGAGTCCTGTACCCTACACAATATGGAATTATTATTGTCTAATCTGGAGATCCATCAGCCTCTGATCACTGTAACAGAATAGCTGGTAGAACTCAGAAAGAAACTGGCCTTTCTGTTCTGCCATGCAGCCTGTCTGTTCCTTTGCTCTGGTGTAATATCCACTAGAGGACCATGGGGAAAGCTTGTTTTGGGACAGCAGTAATGTTATATTTAAGTATGCTTTTTAAAAAAGAAAAAGGGCAAGAAGTTTCTTTAGTTTGGCATGTTCTATCAGAGGCAAGATAATAGAATTTCTAAACCCATTGATTTTATGGCATTAAGAATCTGCTTGATAAGTCAGTCTCTGTACACTGGTGATCACTATCTCCAGCTGTATAAGCAGTACTGTCCCCATTTCATTTTCAATAAGAAATTGAGGGAGACTTAGCTTTGCTGGAAAATATGGAGAAAATAAGTAGCATGAAAGCCCTGTTCTGTTGGGGTATGGCATAGCTGTTTATTATTAAATGCCATAGGGGTCAGAAACAAAGTTCGAAGAAGTATGAGCGAAGAATTTGTAAAGTGAGTACCACAGTGGCAGGGCTGGGAGGCCTGCACATGAGCACTATTCATGGGGAGCTCCAGCACCAGCCTTTCCAATGGGCAGACTCAGAGGGAACAGGCTGGGGAGCTTTGTATAGGAGGTGCTTATGGTAGTCTGAGATGTGTGTGACCAACCCAGGAGAAGCTGCTCTCAGCAGGAGGTGTTTCAGGGAAAGGGACAGGAGCTGCATTGGTGGGGAGATCCCAGTTCCTCGCAGTTCTGTGGATGTGAGGCATATACAGTGTTGAAGCACTTCTTAGTTCTGGGGAAAAAAGGATTGTACCCACCTTATGGGGTGTCTGATAAAGAAGGGGAAGAAACGAGGGAAGGTGGAGTCTCAAGCAAACCTGTGGTGTTGCCAGGTACCTTGGCCGGATAGATGCAAAACATCTTTTTCCAAATGCTGCCTCCCTCCATGGGGCTGTCCAAGTCTGTTTTCTACTTGGCTGGTTGTGTTGTTGAGTCCCCTTTGGAAGGATTCACATGTGACCTAAGACTGTCCTCTAGATGTCTGACTCTGTCCTCTACAACATAAATAATGCAAAAACAAACATGCCAAACAGTAACCTTCACTTGTCTCCCTGACACTGCTGGAGGGAGGGAGGAAAAGAAGGAGCGAGTGTGAGCAAGTGAATGAGCAAACTGCATGCTAGGCAGGGAGGAAACCAACAAGGAGAGGCAAGGTACAGCATGAGGAACTGTGAGAGCAATTAGATTTGCTCTCCACACAGCTCTGCTCTTTTAGACTAGGATGGCTGTCTGCTGGAGTGCTGTCCCTTATAGACGAAGGCCCAGGAAGTATCCAGCCTCAGCCTGGAGCAGAGCAGCCCAGCTCCCTGGCCAGGGCATACAGAAAGCTTCAGCAGCCTCCTGGCCATTTCTGCTCAGCATGGTCCATGGCTGGAGTCTGGTGAAGGCAACAGTACTGCACAAGTTAAAGTCTTCACTGTGCCATTCAACTGTCCTGGTAGTCTCAAGCAAATCAATTAATGTTGCACACAGCATATTCTCTTCCCTGCACCCTCCCCCGCCTCCTCACCCCCTTCCAGCTCTAAAGTAGAGAAGAGGATCCCTTTTTCCTATTGAATGTACTTCTGATGCAAGTATTCATTAATTGCGGAAACTGTTGTATGCGACGTGTGTGCTAAAGTACTACCAGTTTTGTGTGGAAGACAAATGCACACAGGCTTAAATAGCTGAGATCTTTATCTTTCTCCTCCTGGAAAATATGCAGCAACTTGTCCCCATCTAGGGACTTGGCAAGGAAAAAAGATGTTTCTCCACTTTTGTTTTCTCTCCCTGAGATACAGTGAAGTACGGGACTGTCCTGCATGTTTCTTCCAAAGAGAAGGGCTTCCATTTTTCTAGAGTGGAATGTTTCTGTCAGGTTAAAAATTGTGAAACTCTCTTCATTTATATGTGGAAGAATAGCTGGCTTCTTTCTCTTTTTTCTTCTGTTGGTCCCTTGAAACATGACTGTGGAGGATGCTAGGAAACAGAATTAAAAAGTGAAAAAGTTGTGGACACAAGAAAGTATTTTTCCTATGTGTTACTCTAAAATACTTTGCCGTGGAAACTGGGATGGGTGGAGTTCTGAGGATCTTATGCAGACAAGTGCAGTGGCCAGCAACTGCTATGGTGACTGAAAGCACTGGGCACCCAGGGAGAGCGCATGTCCAGAGGATCATGGAGTGGCTGGCACAAGCTTACCTTTCAAATAAGGAGACTGTAGTGATTCATTCCCAGAGCCAAGCTGGCATAGAACTGAATCTAGCGGATGCATATAGGACATGGGATGGTATCTTACCTGGACAGATGGTAAAAGCCAGGCCCCAGCTCAGAGTCTGATCAGGGTCCAAGAGCTAGACAGATAACTCTCTCTAAACCAACTGTGTGGCGGGAGAGAGAGAGAGGATGGTGCACAGGGAAATAAGGAGGAGGACTTCAGCCTGACAATCTTGGCATCCAGGTACCTTTGGAGCGCAGCTGTCCAGCTCCCCGTGGATTTCAAGCTGAAGGAAATTAAAGTTTCTGAGCTGATCAGATGTTCCAGTTTATTCATAAAACTGGAAGTCTTTTATTTTGAGGAATGCAGAAGACAAATCTTCAAGACCAAAAAGGGTGAAATTGTTGTTGTGTAGGAATGCTGGGTAACTTGCTACCTTGAAAGTGAGCTGGGTAAGCTATCACAAGTGGATTCCCTGGGTACTGCTGCCCCTATTCTACTGAGCTGTGTTTGCACAGAGCTTAAACAGGGCTCATTCCAAGCCGTCTGTGCACTCAGAGCCTGCCTCCCCATCTGCTCACCTGCCGTCCATCACTGCCTACACTCTGGGATTAATGTTCCCACTCCTGCAGGCCAGCAGTCTGACTCCCTCAAGCTTTTGTAGCTTGCTTTCACGAGGATCGGATCAGCTATTCTCCTGTCCCGCTTCTCAGCACGTTCCAACTCAATCTCTGTCATACTCGTACACTCTTTCACGCACACATGAACATGCTTCAGCTACGTACCTTTTGCTTGTTGCACTGCTCACAACATTAAGAGAGGTGTTTGCTTCAGCAATGTGATTGTGCTATGCGTAAGAAATTTGCTCTTCATTTTTCTTCTTTGGTCAGAGGAAGGCAGCTCTGTGCAGAGCTTGCAAAAATTTGTTTGCACCTTTATTAATAGCGAGCAGAATTTTCTCTCTGGTGTCTGACAGGGAAGCCTAAGCCATTATTTTAAATTTTTATTTTAAAAGCAACAACAGTAACAAAAAACTCACAACAGAATTTCTGCATCTTACCTACATAGATCTTCATCATTTTCTAGCTATATGCAGAATAGCCTGTTTTCCCCTCAGCCCTGTGCCCTGATGGGGCTCAGTTCCTAAAGAAATGTGATTTATGATTCACACAGGTTTTTAATATGCCATCAGAATGCTGCTGTGTCTGAAAAGCTATGCTACTTATTTCAAATCCCAGCAGACCTTCTCACCAATATTGACTTGCAGATGAAAGCTACCATGTGCCTTTAAAATAAGGATAGATGCCGAGCCTTGTCAGCACACAGTTGCAGGGCACAGGCATCCAGCTCTAGCACAGAAATGATGGTGGCAGGGGATTTACAAGCTTTTTACTCTGGCAGAGCATCCTCAGGGCTCTGATCTATCCTCCAGTGGAGAGGAGCCATTTGTGTGCAGACCTATGAGCCTGTTCGAAGGGTGGTGTCTGGTTCATGTTTATGGGCAGCCATACCAGTTTGCCTTGCTCTGAACCTGCTGTCAGGGTACAAGTGAGGAAAGAAAAGAAGGTTGTTGCGCTGAGAGTGTTCTGTCACATGGGACCTTCTTCGTGAGCCTCGTCCCTGTTTGATCTGGCAGCTATGACTCTCCACACGGGTCAGGCTGTGCTTATAGCATGTGTGGCATACACCCATGTTTCTGGTGTTTGCAGCTAGGCAGCATGCATGTTGTGCTAGACTGTAGCTGAGCACACTGTGTGCCATATTGTTGAAGTAAACAGCATTGATACAAATTTTGTGAAGGGCTCAGGCCCATGATTAAATGATCATAGATTTACTGTTGGCTGTTGTTTTCTCACTCTCCTTGTGTACACTCTTAGCAAGGGCTGGGAGGGAGACCAGAGATGTGCTGTATCAGATGGATCTAAGCTTGATTTTTGGCATTTGCAATGTTTTAATAATGCTCCTTTTCTCCCTTGGAAACAAAACACAACCTAATCACCCTCTGTGACTTTACTATAGGTTCAAGATAGATGTTTCTGATAAATTGCTTTCAGAGTCCAGGATGAGTTAAAAGCAGGCAAGATATTATGGTGGGGAAATACTTGTATTGAGAAATATTAAAGAAAGAGAGAGTCCATAAGCATGTGTTATACATGTACATGTAGGACACATGCATGTTTGTGTGAGAGGATGCGACTGCCTGGTGTTCTCTCTGACTGCAAGTGTGTTATCTGCTTGGGCTAATGAGTTTCTGTAGGTTAAGGAGTCACCCAGAACTGCCTGTCTGTGTGTGTTTTGCTGCACTTTGGGTAATGACTTGATCCACAGTGGTAGTTAAATTGAACTTTAGTCCCTTATGTTTGCCAAGATCATGCCCACAGAGTTACACAACTTCAGCTGATGGTAAAGCACAGTCCACTGATTATCTGTGTCAAAGCTATTTATTGTAGTCTTTTATCTAATTCTTTTCTTGTTCCCATTGTTGCTGCAAAGTGAAAAATGTATGAATTTTTCAAGCTCACCACAGACAGTTGCTCCAGGACCTTTCTAACAAAGAGTAGAGGCAGGACAATATTGAAGGGGATGCTGACAACGTCTCTCCTTGCAGATATTTGGCTTCTGGGGCCCAGAAACAGCTTTGAGACTGTGCAGGTTAGGATGGCCCCCCTTTCTTTTGGTGGCCTTGGACGGAGTGTCCCAGGCAGCACTGTCAGAGGCTTCTGCAGGATGAGTCTTCCTTCCTCTGGGAGCTGCTTTTAAACTGAACATCTGCAGTTCAGCCCCTGCCTGAGCTGTATCACACTGCGAGTTCTAATCTCCAGTTCAGCCACAGCCATGTCCAGTCATGCACGCTGTTAATCTGAACCCCTAAACTGCAGCTGATGTCCTATCCTGGCCACAGCCCAGTCACCATGGCTCTGCCCAGCCATCACAAGGCTGTGTCTGACTCTAAGTACCCTCACCAGGACTGATCCTGGCCCCAACCTGATTGAAAGGTGATGGCCTGGCCTGGCTTCAGCCCATCTCAAAACCTTTCCCAGGGCCCTGGCTGGCCATTCCAGGGCTCTGTCTGTCCCTGGATACTCTCACCAGGCCAGATCCCAACTGCTACTTCTTTCTTCATGGTGCCTGAACATATAGCTGCCAGGACCTAAGATGCACATTGATGCTGGAAAAGAAAAATGAAACAACACATAAATCTCTGATTACATGATAATCAGTATGCTGAGGCAAACTCATAGCCCTGATCTCCAAATGTAGCTACCTATCTGGTATCTTGTTAGGTTCAGGACTGTGAGAAAGAGAGGTGTTGAGACAGTTTGGATGATTTGTCTCACAGATGAGTGCCAGGCTGATCATGAGCAGTCTGTATTACTTGCTGAGGGTTAAGTAAGGTATTGTACAATAGACTACTGTTATGGCTGCACAGAAGATTGATACCCAACTGGATAAAATTATTGGGAACGTAAGCCACTGTCACCTGGGCCTTCAGTCTTGTGAAATAAATCATATTGTGGCATGGATTTCATTTAATAATGAGCTGATCATAAACACAAGATGTCCCTTATGGAAAATACAAACATTTGAGCACTCATCTTTCTACCGAGTCAGGGCAAGTAAGTCAGCCTAAATAAATTTGTCTTTAAATGATGCGTATTGAGGAAGACAGACTCTCAAAAATGTTAAAGCATTTTACTTGCTTCAGGTTCAGTTTCTAAATCTCTAAGACTCTTCAGGGCCTCATGGAAGCTGTGATGCAGGACCTACCACAAGCTTTTTCTCTCTTACAGGCTCTGCACTCCATCGGGCTACCTTTTCTATAGTGCATTAGACCCTTATCTTAAGTCTGAGTTGTCACAGATAACAGTTTTATTTCATCAAAACAAAGAAAAAATGTTTCAGTCGACCTTAGTGATGATTATGCAGCCAAGCACAAGGAGTGTAAACAAACCAAAACATATTTCCACTATGCATAGCTTTTCATTCTAGATTAAAGCAAACAGCCAGAAAGAATATTGGTCTCCCATGAGAGAGCAATGTATTGGTGAATCTTCTGTAAAAAGATGCAGCAACTTTGAGAATAAAATGGCCATCGGGGAGAATTTCTGAAACAGATTTAAAGGGGAAAATATGTAGAAAGCAAAGCAGCAAGAATTTCATGCTGCTTCCACCAAAATAATAATACTTTGCCCAGTGCGTATGCTTTACTGCTCACAGTAGCCAAGAGCGAAATTCCCTGCCCACCAAACAAAATCAGCAAAAGGCAAGACTGGCATTGCAGGCAGGAAAACTTCACGGGTGCATCCATCAAATCCTGCAATGGGACCAGTGAAGCACACAGGCTGCAAGGCATCAGTAATGAGAACTGGAGAATAGAAAACCCTCAGCAGTGCTGGCTCAATAATTAATCAAAGCTGAAAATCTTTCTAACGAAGGCAGCAGCCCCAGCAAAACAGAGAGAGAGCATTTAAAGAGTTAGGAGTCTGAACAAGAAAGGAGGAGATCTCAAAAAGCACATTATCAAGGGATGGGGAAAGAATAGCCACAGCATTTCCCTTCCTGAGGTTCTCAGGAAGGCACTGAAGCCAATACAGTGATAGTAAGAATGACATTAATCTTCTTTTTCTGTGACCTGATCCATATAACTGTCTCTATCAGTGGCTAGCTACTATTATAAGATGTCATTCTAAAGAAAAAAAAAAGCTCCTGCTCTGGGAGCCTGCATCCTGGAGATGCCTCTCGTTTTTGGGGTGACAGCATCAATGTGTTTCTCAAAGTCCCTGTTCTAATGTATGAAGTTGTCTGGCATTATTCCCAGATGAATCTCAACGCTTGCTTAATTATGAATCAAAGCCTTAATGTAGTACCTTGTGTTTCTACCCTTTCAAACTGAGGACCTCAGGTTGCTTCCTCCCTCCTCCAAAGGGTGGAAGTGATTCATACATAGGTGGTTGTGAATGGCAGATGCACTGCAGCAGTGGCAGATGCACTGCAGCAGTAGCAGATGCGATATAAGAGCTTGTGAACCTGACTTCCATGCCCATTGTGAGCCACGGGGTTTCCAAGGCTGTGGAAAAGCAAGCTGTTAGTCACAGCAGAGTTTTGACTAAGCACTTGAAACTTTTCTGTCCTGAAGCTTGATGCTTCTTCTAAGGTATAGACCAAGATATGGCTTCTGTGAATAAACCAAATAAGTCCAGTGGGTGTGTTGCTAAGAATACTGTTTCTGTGATGGTGAGTAATACTTGTCCAGATGCCTGAACTGTCATGGGTAGACCATGGGGATTGCAGTTCCCCAATCTGATAGTGATCCCTTATAATTGAAGAAGCTCCCATTGCTTAAGAACTTGGCACCAAACCTGCTTAGGAAAAAAGCTTTCAAGGGACACATTACCATTATCAGCCACTCACTTCTCCAGCTGTCCCTTGGACACATGGCCCATATCAAAAGGCTTTGATGTTCATAATCCTGAGAGAACTACTAACTGCTCTGTGAGTCTGTATCACTTCCTTATATAGCTGCATTATCTGCTTGATCAGGTAGAGTGACACAGATGACGCAGCAGTCCCAGTGACTTGCATCTGTATACTGGAGTTCTCTGGTGCATGAAGAAAAGGTTACTAAATCCTTGCCCTGCCAAAGGGGCTATCTACATCTTTGTGTGACCTCCCCTTTGCTCTTACTCTTATGCCCCTCACCCAAAAAACATGTTCCTTTTTTCTTTTTTTTCTGCATATAAGTAAAGATCATTGTTGTTTACAGTTATGGGAAGCATGCAAATAAAAATGGGGATAGGGCCAAATTAGAACTGATAGATAAAATGGATTAGGCAGATAGATGGAAACCAAATTAGCTGTGAAGCTAGTGTCAAATAGAATAGAAAATCATTTCCACCCAATAGCCAGCTGAAAGATTTAGCAAGACAAGAAGGAAATAATCAAGATTGCCTAATTGCCAAGTAACCTCTCGGTCTTTCTTTTACTCTCTTTATTCCCTGATACAATCTATCTCAGATTTCTCTATTAAAATGGAGGAAAACATCTTTTGATCTGGTCTGCAATGTGAACTGCAAGAGAGGCTCAAAGAAACCCCCTTTGAAAGAAAGGCCCTTTGTGTAAAGCTATCTCTAATGTGCCACACAGCTGCCTCATGAGATTTTTGGCTAAAGGAAATAAAAGACAACATGCCTGCAAATACTATGTATGCTCTTCCCTTCTGGGTTGCCTCTGTTATCTAGCATGTCACAAAGCTTGATATGTGAAGAGCTAAGTAAAGAGTGGGGATATATGGGGTGCATTTTCTCACTGTGAATTTCTGATAATCCCTTCCTAGGGGTGGAAAGGGAGAGCTTGGAGGAGCTGAAGAGCAGCTCTGTAATTAGTGAGATCCCCTGGCCACCTTGAGAAATATTGTTCACCAGCAGTGTTCTTGCAGAAACCAAAATTTATTATAGGAATTGCAGTGATGGAAATCTTTTCCTGCAAGCCTGGAAAAATGGGTCTAACTTGTGCTTCCTTTCCATTATTTCTAAAGGACTTGAAGATATGTAAAGATTATAATGTAACTTGCTGGTAGAAGAAGTAGGTTAAGAACTATGTGTGTCAGGAGACTGGTAATATCCTGCTTAGATTTTCCTGCAGGTGACTTGTTCAAACCCATAGCAGGAAAAAATTGTCAGAGGTGACACTCAGAATTGAACTTTTCCTTTAAGAGAATACTGACAGTGATAAAGTCCCTCAGAAGCAGGTTCTCTAGATTGCTACAACCTGCAAAGATACAGTGTGATGCTAATGGATGTCAGGCACCTAAGTAGAAGATGGGTGTCCATACATTTTCCATGATCTAAGCACTTATCTTCTTCCCAATCATGTGATTGCCACATTCTGAGGAGAAATGTGTGTGGTGGGTAGAAACAACATCTGGGCAGGTCTGCTGCAATTTCCAACAGTGATGGGGTGACAGACTGTCTGCTCTTGCTAGAGGAGTTGGCTTTGGCCAATGGCTTTAAGGTGGAGGAGGTGCGAGTTTGGAGTTCTTGCTGGGATTGTGTGTAAACACTAAATATTATTTTTCATTGACTGAATGCTTTCTGCGAAGTAGGAAAAGAGCAATATGTTGTTTAGACTGGTTTATTTTATTTAAAATACTGTTAGGCTTATATCTATGTGTTTTGTTTTGGTTTGGTTTTTTCCTAGATTAAAAGGGATAGAAGACTCCCTTGAGAATATCTTTGTTGAATTCAGGGATGAGATTATCTTTTGGTTTTAAGTCTTCCTTTATTATTGAAAACCAGAGAATTTCCTGAGTTGACAAAAGGTGTGACGTTACTAAATGAGGCAAGTAGAAAGTTAAAATGGAGATCTCTGTGGTTTAGTCCTGAGTGCCTCTGAAAGGCAAGGAGGTAAAGAAAAAGTGCTTGACCTTTTCAACAAGGTTGGAGCAAAGATTCTGCTGTAAAAGCTTTCCAGACAGAACTGCTTTAAGTCCTGTCAAAACTGAATCTTCAGCCGCATGAGGCAGAGTGGTATCTAAGCAGGTGTTTTGCTGTGATGGTTGACTTGGTCTTAGAGGCCTTTGCCACATTTATATTCCAGTTTACAGAACTATGTGAGAATGTGTCAATTCTATAAAAATGTATAAACCCACTTGCTCCGCAGATCCATTATATGAAACAAAACTAAATAAAGACTTCAATAGTTTCAGCGTTGTCTGTTGTACTCATTATGATAGTGATGCAGTGCAGGGAGTTAGGAAGCAATGAATTTTTGCTAATAGAGAGATCATGGGACTCTTGACTTGGACTCCTTAAAATGCTGCCCTTCAGCACTTGACATGCAGTATGAGCGGTCTCCCAGTCAGTGGTGTCCCTAATCAGATTTGCTAGTGATTTCCTATCACCACAGTTGTATCACAAACCAAGTTTGCAGGGGCTAGCAGCACTGCAGTATCTGCACTGCCAGCTTTTGGTCAAGTAATGTGCTGAGACCCAGCCCCCCACAGCGGGAGCAGTGACGTGGGGTGGCTGGAAGTTGGCCATGTTCATATTGCCCTGTTGCTCTCCAGAACAGGGCCAAGAGACAGAAAGGCTGCAGCTTGCAGTGTATCTGTGTTTCCTGAGAGTAGACTAGGTGAGGGAGGGGCTGTATATTGTGAAGTCAGTGCTGTGTTTCTGACGGGTGCCAGAAAGACCTATTCTTAAAATAAGTACCTGCTCTGAGAACCTGGTTTAATTTTTTCCCCTCGGGGAGATTGCTTTGAAGAAGAGAAAAGTGCTTTTACAGCAGAGTTGCAAGCAAATCCTTTCCCTTCAGTGTCATTTCCTACTTGTTGAGAAAGGGAGAGCAGTTCTGGGGAAAGGAACATTGAAATCATCTTCTAAATCACATTGGTTATGGATCTCTTTGGTATTGTGTGAAAACCTGGTGTAAATACACCATTAAGACCAGACCTAGTTGCAAACAGGCCACACATAGCCAATGTATTCAGATCAAATAGGTATAGTGAAAGCTTTAAATAAGTAGCAGATAAAGGGGGAAAATGCCTATTAAATAAATAAGCACACACACAAAGACACGTACAGAGCCAGCAAGAGAAAGATCTCTTGTGACCCTCATGGGAAATAATAATGTTACTGTAAGGAGACTAGGCAAAGGAATGAAGCTAGTAAATAAGAAATATCTAGTATATCAATTCTATGCCCCAGTAGTGAATTGAAGTGTTTTATACTGCAGCTAAGGCTCTGGATTTTATTTATTAGCATAAAGAATCAAAATAAATATCGAAGATTCAGCAGGCAGGTGTGGACTGAATCCATTTCTCCAAAGCTATATGAACAGAAATGCAAGGAGAATGGCAAGTGCTAGGGTAACTAAGAGCACTGGATATGTGGAAAACTCTTCCACTTCATACTTTCTGCCACACAGCGTGACAGTAGTGTGAGAAAGCCTACCTCAGTTTTCTAAGGGTGTAGGTCTGAGTAATGTAGTACCAAGGGCTATAAGTCTAGCAGTTTCAAGGGCACCTTTGGAGGTCAGAATAACTTGTTTCTATGAGCTTTTTTGCTGAAACCCCATTTATGGCTGATATGTTGTTTTAACTTGGTCAGGAAACAGTTATAAGAGGCAATATAATGCATCTAGCATCTGATAAGGATGCAGAATGAATGTAGTTTGCGCCACACAGAGTCAAGGAAGGCAGCTAAAAAGTATTGAGGGTAAAAAATAAAGTAGGGAATGATTTTTTTTCTACACCTTAGAGCCATCTCAGAATTTGTTTAGTTCTTGTTTTCCTGCTGGAGAGCTCATGTCACCCACCAATTGCGCACATAAAACCACAAGTATATAAATTACATGCACTGAAATCATGACTGAAGGAAATAGCAGCATTTGCCAATCTTTAGTGTTTTACAGCTTAGCTTAGATGAACTCCCCAAATTAAGAATGAATATTTAGATTTAACTCTCCTTTCCTGTACACATGCATTATAATAAAGCCCGTAAAGACAGTATAATAACATATCAATCCTCAAATAAAACAACGTAAGACATTCATATTTTCCTATGAGCTTTGACAAATGTCTAGGATCTTGCAGCTGTTCTGTATTCTAGCTATTTCAGACAACCAGAGCTTAATGAAGGTTGTTTTGGGGAAACGTATCTGAACAATGCATCAAAGATGAAGAGATATTTTAATGGCCATTATAGTCAAAAGCGTGTATGTGCTAATGCATATGGAGTTTTGCAGATAAATTGCAAAATGAGCTCATTACAGACACAGGTAAAGTCTAGCTGCCATTGCTGTCCATATTGCTGTTGGCCCTTGGTTTCAGAAAGTATGGCTCTATAACATAGCATTGTTCTTCATATATATATGTATATTGCACTGTAATTGTGCTATCAGCATTTAATACAATGAATTGCATTGGGCTTCCCTGGCTTAACACAGCACTTCCTGGCAGAAAGCTGCTTTTCAAGAGGCTGGAAAACTGTCAGGGTATGACTGTCTGCCTTCTAAGACCTGTTGCATCTCTGTTCCATTTCTGATCTCTCTGGCACTTGTTCAGTCTCAAGATTTCGCATATCAACCTCTTACCGCAGACCTGCTGATTTTACCACTATTAAATCACACCCTGGGCTATAGTAGCCTTCATATTAATAATGATTATTTGGAAAACCCAGAGAGTTTCAGGACTCTTTTCTAATCATATTGACATCATAGCCTCTTCAAGCAAAAAAGCTGTACATTTATATAAGTGTATAAAATATTTAGGGATCAAAAAAATGTAATTCGTGAGCTGGGTTTATATATATCTGTCTAACCTGAAATAACATGTCTTATAAAGAGGACTTAGGAAGGCCTGTTATCTGACAGATTCTGGAGTCTGTTCCTTTTATCAAGAAAATTGTCTTCCTCTTTTTGATGGACTGTGTTTTGCTTTTGCTGTGATGGATCTTTCAGTGCTAAAGATTTTATTATTCTTAAAGAAATTCACTAGGACTGGCATGAGCTGGGGTCAGCCAGGGCCAAGCATAACAGTCCTTGCATAATCCTTTAGTGTTTGAGGTTAAGTCACCTCATCTGCAGTACTACCTTTCCTTTCCTGGAAACAGCAGTCTTTGAGTTAAATCAACATACACATTCAGAAAATTGTCATAAAGATAATCAGTTTTTCATGCAATGAGCACACATTATTTCAGGCTACTTCAAATTTGTTATAGGCTTATTGCTTGCAATACGCGGTACAGAAGGAGCACCTCTCTCCTCTCTCTCTCTCTTTCTACTCCCTCAATGTCAAGAGGATCAGGGACAGGGGACAGAAGCAAGGACGAGTTTTGGATGAAATTTTATTGATTTGTTGAACGTAGCAATGAAAGAAAGGTAAAAAGATTTTGGAAACCTGTGAATGCAGATGAACTGGGTAATATGTATTGAGTAACAGGCTTGAAAGCTATGATCCAGGAGACACAAAGCAACAGAATATTGCTAACAATTTAAAAATAAATAGTTGATGCTGTTTTGCTTTGTTTTGGATGTATCACGTAGATGAAGAAACAAACTGCAGCTTATTGATACAGTTTGATAACAGATTTCATGTAAGCCTCAAATTAGTTTATGCTTCTGCACAAAAGGTTGGCAAGATGTCACAAACCATGCACGCTTAATACAACTCTGCGTCTGTTACTCTAGGAAATAGCTGATGAAATTCTACAGTAATAAATTACCATTGTGGAATTCTACAGCAATAAATTACTATTCAGAAGTGTTTATAATCTCAAGGGAAAAATAAAGAAACCTAAATCTTTTGTTTAAAATATAATGCACAGTGCAGGCAAAATTATTACAATACATACCTTAAAGAGAAGGTAATTTACTGTTAAAGTCTGTCAATTATTGCAGGCAAGCCTACAAGAGTAATAAAATAAGCACACTGTCAAACATAAAAAAGAAAGCCATGAAAGGGGCAGCTTACACATCTGAAGTTTTAGGTAAAAAAATGTCAGATAAATTTGGGAAATCATTTAGGCATCTCCATCTCAGAACTCTGTACAGAGGCAGGGAGAAATATTACAATCGTGTTGCAGATGGGGTAAATAGAATTGCTTACAATTACAAACTAGATCCGTGTCAGAGCCAAGAAAAGGCGCCAGATTTTACTCTTTCTTCTTCACTTTGAATTCTATGTCCAATTTAGCAAAGACTGTGCCTCTAAAGTTATATTACATTAGTTGTCTGTTCCCCCTCTCCCCTGACCTGTATAAACATAATAGTCCAGACCCTCAGCTGCTAAAATCACTGCAGCTCCATCTGGCCCATTAATGTGTGTATACATGCCAGTGGACAAGATTGCAAGTTGTTACCTACTCCCTGTCTAACAAACCTGGCAAAAAAACAAGAGTAATAAACACATAAAACTGTCATTAAAAAAATTGCTGGCTTAGGTCTTAGAGATTTCTCCCTCTGCACCATGATGGTGAAGACAATATATACAGCCCAAAATCCCCCACCCAATACTCTATCAATAAAGGACTATTCTTCCAGTAAGCATTGAGTAGAATTCCGCAAGACTAGTATAAATAGCCTGCATACATATAATAAGACTCTTCTCTCTTCTTTTTGGGAGAGAGAGGGAAATCTGCTGGGCTTTTGCAGGTAACAAGTTCCTAATCTCATCTCTGTAACTTTAAGAATGGAATTAATGACAAGATTAGCATAGCACATCAAGATGATCTCTCACATGAAACCAACAGAATGTCATGGCAAAGGGCTGGTCAGCAGGGATGCTTGATGAGAACTTTTTTTATTATTATTATTTGGTGCAGGAAAGCAGAAATGTAGTTTCTCTAGCCTCAGTGACTGGGATTTGGCAATATTCAGAAGTGTTTTGCCATGTGGGAAATTAAAACCTGCAAGTACAAAATTGCTTATTTAAAAACAAAGAACAGCAACAAAACCCATGTTAGTTCAATTAAAGGGTCAGTGCAGGGAAGCCAAAATAGATTTTTTATTTGCTGAGAAGCAAGGGACTGGAAAAAGATACATCTACGTAGCAGATATTTCTAATTAACCAATGAGAGCAAAGGCACTTGTTCCACTTAATCACGAAGCAACAAAATGGAAAATAGCCCTTCTCATCTCAAGAATATGCTTTGGAAAACGAGCCAGGATGAAAAGAGAAGCTCACAGCATATCAAGAATATGTTCTACCCACCCTTTTTCCCCATCTTCCCTCCACCTTTGTAATCAAGGCTGCCTGAACTTATAAACAGGTATTTATTTTTAGTTTTGTTTTAGGACTGGCTGAGCTGTTTGTGGTGAGCAGATGGGAATTTGATGTTACATTCTGTTTCAGTTGTCTTTCAGTGAAATTAATTGCAATAATGATCCATTGTATTGATATAACTCCTATTTCCAGAAGTGTCTTACAGTAAAAGCATTAGAATCTAAGGAATTTAGAGTGATGTATCTAAATACAGGATTAATACTAAAGATGGCCCTTGAGCAAAAAATTGGATTCAGGCAGCATGATACTTGAGAAGAAGTCAAGCAGAACTTCACATCTTACTCTTAGGTCTTCAATTGGTGCCATACCACCAGAGGTACCAGGTGTCTATTTTGGGTTCAGTCCTCCTGTGTTGCCCCTAAAGGGTCCTGAATTTAGGGCTCTTTTCTAGGGTGCTCCCATCTGCTGTAGTCCTCATGTCCTCCTCGATGTTGCACACACCTTCTCATTTTCCTGCACATCAAGAGAATGGAAATCTCTTTCAGTTCCTGTTAGGCAGGTAATTAGTTTGATGGCATATCAGAAAGGCA
This sequence comes from Megaceryle maxima, assembly GCA_024605025.1. Classification (NCBI taxonomy): domain Eukaryota; kingdom Metazoa; phylum Chordata; class Aves; order Coraciiformes; family Cerylidae; genus Megaceryle; species Megaceryle maxima. The sequence continues at coordinate 107,811 of JANHGN010012226.1, read as the reverse complement.
CTGAGACTAACGTGACTGATTCCCAAGAAGCAAGAAGCTCCAGCAAGACCTGTGTTTTATGTCCTGCCTCAAAACTGAAGAGAACTGCTTTTTAATTCACCAGTTTTATCTCTCTGGGCTCAGTGAATTCTAATGCTCATAAAAAGTGAGAGACAGCTACTGCAGGCTAATGGCAAGCACAGTGCAAGTTTCATGCACACGGTCTGTTAAAGACATCTTAACACTGACCCTGCAGCATGTCCTAGTCTAATAATTCTTCTTACCCCTGTCCCTTCTACTCCCCTCACCTGTTCTTCCTTGGCATTTCTGTTGCGACTTCAACTCTTCTTTTAATATTGAAGGCTTGGGTGTCCCCTGATTAGTGACTGAAACTTACGCTGAGTGGTGCAGAAGGTTTTGTGAAGGTTCTAGGATGAAATCTTCTGAATTCATTGTCACTTTAGATAGACACCAGAGTGAACTTCAGTTTCCAGATGAGGTAATGATTTGCCAACCCTATGGTCCTCTCTCATTTAGGGTCTTCCTCAGGGTAGGTGCTTGTACATTTAGGAATGATGTCACTTTATAGCACTCTGTCCTGAATCATAGGTATAGGCCTCTCTAAGCCCATTCTCTTTACACTAAATGGGAGTGTCTTATCCAAATGAGCAAATTGTCTCTTCAGGAGATGTTTTTCCATGTTTTACTTTCCTTTTTAAAAACACAATGAAACTCTAAAGGCTGGAAAAGGTCAAATGTTTTACAGAGCTTTATTCAAGGAGGAGAAAGAGATCTATCATGAGAGAGTGTACTGAGACCCCAGAAATGTCAAATAAGCAGATTATCTGGTTACCAGAATTGGGGCAGCTGGTCCCAGATGACAACAGCCCCACAACTTCTTAGCACTGTTTCATCACTTAGCTTTAAGATTCCTTCAACTCTGTAAATCAGGCATAAAAAAAAAATCAAACCGTGCTTCTTATTATCAAAGAGAATTTCAGGCAGAGAATAAAATCCTGGCCCTATTTACATCAGAAAAACCTAGGCATTGACTTCAAGGGGGCCTGGATTTCACCTGAGGACTGTGATCTGTCTGTCTCATTCTGTAATGTAAGGTGATACATTTGGAAAGGCAAGTAAGAAAAGATGACTGCTCATTAAGGTGTGGGCATGGACTAGCTAGGAACTGTATGTCTTGTCCGTAGGATAGACATGACAGCCATAGATCTTAAACCCTGTGGTACAGACTGGTTTTATACAGTGTGTAGAGGCTAGCCTCTCATGGTAGTGAGAGTTATGTCCAAGGGTAGGGCTGTAGTGTGGATCCTCAATACAAGAAACTAAAAGGATTTAATAAATATCTACCTCTAACAAAATTTTCCCTCCAAGAATCTCCAAGCGCTGTGTACATCATTATCCCCATTAATGGGCTTTTCAGATTTTTCCTGCAGACATTTCTGGTTGGGTAAAGCCGGGTTGGCTGTGAGAGAAAGTGACGCTGTTAATGATTCTCTCATGCTTTGTGGAAACCTAACTAAGTGACTCTGTAGGCTAAGTTACAGTGTGGGCAGGTGTGAGGCTTGCCTTGCCTTGCCGTGTGTGTAATGAAAAAAAAAAGAAAGGACAAATCACTTTCATGCAGTTTCAGTAGGTTTCTCGCGGGGGTCTAGAGTTTCCATGTGCACCTCCTCTGAGTCTGTGATGACAGTTCAGGATAACTGAAATAATATGGTGGATTTTGAACACCCACTTTGCCTAGAATAACAGATTTAAACCTTACATTCTGCCTTGGATCCAACTCGTTACTTCACAGTGTTGAGATGGGTTGGTGTCACACAGTGCAGAAGATCCCATCAGCAGAGTGCAGCAACGCACTGGTGTGGCCATACTGTTAGTTCCAGATCTGTGTAGTGGGGAGCCTGCTGTTGTACCTCTGGGTGGGCGCTTTGCTGCATGGTGATGAGCATGCTTTGGATGTAGAGGTGTTTTTGACTTTTTTCATGAGTGTTTCATCTGAGTTAGCCCACAAAATTATTCCAACTTACTGCCTAGACAGCCACCTAAAAGAAAGTCTTTTCCTTCTCCTGGCAAAGGTTTCTTCATTCATTTTCCATGTTCAGTTTGTTGATATTTTGTAATAAGATTGCATGGGTCTAAGTAGTTGGAATTTTTTTTTATTTCTCTGACTTCTCTAAAATTTGCAAGGTGAATATATAACCCTTGTCCGTCTCTCTTGCTATAAATGCAGTATATGGAAATATATATATGAGAATGCTGACATGTTTTTTAGGCTCTCCTAGTCTGAGTTGACCGTTCTTAAACATTTCAAAGGCTGCTGCTGGGTCAAGAAGTCCTTGTAAATGCTATTTCTCACTACCATCGAGCTTCCATCCTTTTGACATCGGGGGGGAAGAAAGTATTGCTAAGCTGTGTCTGTAAAATCACAGTTACACCTGGACTTACAGAAATGGTGGTTTTTTCCATTTGGTTGCTGGAAGTATGCTAGACAAGGTCCAGAATGGCTGTTCAGTGATTTTTAGTTCAAAACTGAGTGTTCATTTTGTGCATTTTTACAGTGTAGTTATTAAGGAATATTAATAGGGTATTCAGGATAGGTTGTCTTCTACTCTCAGGCTTTCTGTGATACTGGAGAACTCATTTCACTTTTGCACATCTGGTTACCATTTTGGAGATTTCTTAGTGATATTAAAATGGGCTGTCCTCTTAAATGTCTAATATGCTGAAGCTCTGATGCCAGGGAGTTACCCAGATATGTCTTGTTCTCTCAGACCCTCTCTTAACATGTGAATCTGTGGTTCATGTTCCTTGCTTAAGATGGAAAGCAGCCTCCTTCCAAACCCAGCGATACACTTCCAATTAGAAAAAAGACAGGAGATATGGGCAGGGGAGGTATGTGTTTGTACATCGTAGCACCAAATGGCACTTCACTGGAAAGAGTGCAAAGCCTGCCTGACAAGGACCTTGTATTCCTCTGGAACTTGATGTCTCATATGGCCTCAAGAAGTACAGTTAGCTGAAAAAATTTGCTTTGTGTTTTTAAGAGAATGTCTTTGGAGTCCAGTGATTCAGTTTCTTATAGCTCAGAGCCATGCACACAGCAGAGAACTGTCATCGCACATCTCCTTCTAGCTCTTTGTAAGAGCTGGTACCCCTGAGGAGCCACTGCTGGCCCTGGTTCTTGTCTAGTTTTTTATTCTGTGAAAATCACTCCCTCTGCCAGCTCTGGCTCGCCTGTCCCCAGAGAGCCACTTCTGTACCTTCCCATTGTGACAAAACTCTTCATAGAAGAATCTTGCTAGCTTCAGTCTCCAAGAACTCTGCTCCCTGCAAGCCACTGATGATGTTTTTTTGCTTTACTGAACAGAAAGGATACAAAAAAAGCAAAAACAAAACCAAAAACCCCAAACAAAGAAAAAAAACCCACCCACCAGAAACAAAAACACCAAAGAAACTCATGAGAGGAATGAGAACAATGACAAAGCAGAGAAGAAATCCCAGCCAAAACCACCTTCCACTTAGTAGGAAAGAAGAGGGGAAGCCTAAAGCTGTAGCACAAATACTGATTATTCCTGTCAAGGATTTGCTGCTGTTGCTAAGTTACTGGCCTCTTTGGAAAACCCTTGAAGTATGGGGTACATTAGGAGCTCATTAGGGTCCCGGGGACTCGCGCTAAATGTACGATATGTCTCCATGCTAAACACACTTCAGAAATAACAATAGAAACTTCCTGCTCAGAGTTTAGATGCTTTTCTTTTTTATTTCTCTGCTCCCCTTACCTTTGCATCGCTCCATTTATTCTTTTATGAGAACCAAGCTGTTTGACAGGATGGGAGAGGTTACCTGGAATAGATGAAGATGAGCTCCACTTCACTTTGTAGGGTTTCTGGCTTTTCATGAAAGTTCCCCTGCAGGGGACACAGAGAAGGAGGAAAGACAAATGGAGATACATCTCTAATCTGTTCAGACTGTGGGTTTAATGACACTCCAGGGACTTTGTGTCAAGTTTGTGGAGAAGTCTGAAACTTAGAAATCCAGGGGTGCAAGCTTCTTTCCAGCATGTTAGGGAGGGCACTAAGGCCCATTTCACTTTGCATGTCAGAGCCACAGAGCAGAATCCACAGCCCAGAGCTAGCTGCCTAGGTGTGACGGAGGAACCCCAGCATGCCGACAGATGGTGGGAGGATGGATGAGTTGCCCTCAGGGGGGATCTAGGCAGCATGCCTGCATCCAAAGATATCACACATGATCTCTACAGGGAGTTAGTAACGTGTCTGGGCTTAACAGAAAATATGTATCTCTGCTGTTTTACATAATATTTAATGAATGATATATTAGTAGCCCCAACAGGATTTTAGTTTTATTTAATGTAATTTATAAATTAAATGGTCCAGACTGGGTGGAGAAAATTAACCAGCAGGCTCACTAGGAACAAACTGCGGGTCTTAGGAACAGACAACAACTATATTTACATGGATCATGTGCCGTTTAGCTAACTAGGCAGGAACTAAGTGGAGGAATAAGCTTTCACATTGCAGAGTTACCCATTTCCATAATTCATCCACCTGGCTTTGCCTGCCCAGACCACAACTGATGCACAGAGGATCAGTCACCAGTTTTCCAGACTGATCTTGAGGATCTGGGGATAAGGGAAGCACTCAAAGAGATAAGAGACACCTGTGATCAGCATCATCAAATTTGGTGGCTGAGCTGTTGAAAATATTTCTGATAGAAAAAGTGATAACTAGCAAAGTACCCAATGCTGATGATGAGACTAGACCTGTTCTGTATCTTGCATGAGGAGGCCTGTGGGTAGCTGCCCAGTTGTGAGAACTACACTGGAGGAAGCCAGTGTGCTTGTCTGAACCCTGGATTGCTACTCTCGTAGGTCAGCCATTTCAGAGGAGACCTAGGCTAGATCTCTAAAGCTCGATGGGAACCAAGTTCCTAAGTTGTGTTTAATATATTGTTCATCCATAGCACTTTTTCTTCTTTTTTTTTTTTTTTTTTTGGTTCTGACTTGTAACTTGAAAACCTGACATATTAATTGCTGCTAAGTGAACTTTTGCTTTGACCTGAATACTGAGTTTATCCTGTGCTGAAAGGACGGGAGAGCAGTGAGTGGGATAAACCAATTACATGCAGACAGTCCTCAAGGAATGGCACGTCACAATATCTTTAATGAGCATGGGGACAAGGAGTGGTTTCCGTCACTCTGCAAAGGAGCAGACTGATGGCTTTTTGCAAGGGAATTCCCTCTGCAAAAGTCAAACAGCTGAGAGTAAATATTTCTCCCTGCCCTGGTCCTGCATAAGCCTGAAGCTCCATATAAGATTTCCTGTGTGTTGTATGGGGGAAGTTAAGGATCTCAGAATGGCATTCACCCAAAGCAGCGCATGGGGGAATCTGCCCAGGTTAACAACAAGGGTAAGAGGGTCTTAAAACCTACTCCCGTCTTGCAGCTTTGCAAGTGTTTTCCCCTGTTGTAGAGTTATACTTTACTGAAAGAAAATGCCTTTTCTTTAAAGGTCCTTTTTCTATAGGGCCTTTGAAGTAGCAGGGGGCAGCTTCCATTTCTGTAGCAATTAAAGCAAATACTCTGAAGAAGAGTCTTTGTGTCTTCTACTGCTAAACAGAAGACAGCCAGGGATCAGGCTGCATGGCACAAACCGGCTTACATCTCCACCGCTTAAGTGTCCGGTTAGCTGCCTTGATGGGAAGCTGGTTTTAGAAGGTGCTAGTAGGAACAGTGCAAAACTCATTGAGAGGGAGGTAACTGTTAAATTCCATGGACAGGCAAGGTCCAGAACTTGATTTCAGTCCTTGTTCTGGTGTTATTTATCAATATGGGACATCATTTTGATCCAGTTTCCTCCCTGCATCAGAGGGCTCAGGGGATCATCCCTTGCTTCCAGGCAAGGAAGGACAGCACCTAACCTTCCTGTTTTCACTTTGTATAATTACCTGAAGATTTAGAATCTCAGAGTAAGTATGACCATTCTTGTTAAGTAGAACAGACACAAACAACACTTACACCACCTTGATACTGAGCTTGCTAAATTGCCTGCAGAGGCCAAGGCTTCCTCCCCATCTGCAGAGAAAGATGGCATTTTTTCCTGAAAACTCCCTGTTTCCCTTGTTGGAGTTGCAAAGAAAATTTTCCAAGCATGAACTAAGCCCAATCAACATAATATCTGCCTGAATTGGTTTCACTGAGGGAGAGTTGATATACCTCCAGTCATTTGTGTGCGATCTTAGCTCTGAAACCTAATGACTTGATTTTAATGTCAATGTTCCTTACTGTTTCCCGCTCTCCGTGCCAGCAAAAAGCATGCAGGCAAAGGCTTATCCATAACTGCTGGCTGTGGTGGCTGACAGCAAGTAAATGGACATTGTGGAGACTTTCTGTCGTGGAGGAGTTTAAATCTCTGTCCTTCAGTTTTCAAGCTGTGTTGAACAGCACCTCGTTGTTAAACAGGATCCCGGGACCAAAATATTTAACCATATTCTGCTGAAAATCTGTCTTTCCCATGGGTCCTCAGTGATGCAGGCCCACAGTTTTCATAAGAAGATCTATTGCATGTCAGAAAGACAAGAGCTGCAAAAAATAACTGGAATATAATTCTTATATAAATAACACAGGCAATACAGTAGTAGTTGCAGTATTAATTATATGAATAACAAGGATATATTATTCAACTGGCATCCTTTAAAGTGCTCCTAAATCTTCTGCAGCAGTTCCCACGTGCCACACTGGAGGTTGCTTTAATTTGGGGCCCTTCACAGAGTTCCAGTCTCATTTGCTACAGAGAACACGGGGCTCTGGCTGCCCTGCTTTGCTTGTAGGTTTGGGAGGATGAGTTAACTGGTGTTTGAAAAGCCCTTGGAAGATAAGTATTCACCTTGTTTGGTGATAAAGGGCCCTGTAATAGCTGAAATAGCTGTAGAGGAGGACTCGGCCACTTTGCCTACTGATAAGGCATGATTTCATCAGCCATTGTTGCGAGGTGTCTGTCCAGCTACAACCCCTTAAAAAAGCTGCAACCCCAGTTGTGATCTGCCTGAAAAGGCAGGATGACTTTCTTTCTGTGTCTACGTATCCTTCCCTCACGGGCAGCGACAGGAGCAGCCTTGAGCATTTTGGCCGTAGTGGGGACTCTAGCAGTCGCTCACTTTGATGAGCATCGAATTCTCACAGAATTAAAACCAGCAGCCACCTTGGCGAGCGCCAGCGCCGTCATCTCGCCGGTGAGTGAAGGGCTGCTGCCACCTAGCAGCGGAGACGGGCTCCTACCGGTCTCCAAGACAGCTTTTTGCCTTCAGTGCCAGGTCTCCTACCTTGAAGCAAGTTTGTTGACTATTAATTAGTTTCACAGGTGAAGGGCTTTTCTTTTTCCGTTTACATCATCATCACAGCATGTTGGGCTAAACACTTTGAGCGGTCCTTGCTGAAAACAGCAGTGCGAAGCTAGGAAGCTGCGCGTGCATCTGCGAATCCTGGCATCTGCCTGCGTTTGTGTGAACGTGTGTTTCTATGTGCGTTCATGTGAGCTTATGTGAACCCGGCCTTCCGAGGAATGAGAGAAGCCTTTCAGGGGCTGGTCACCATAAGGCAAGAGACAGCTGCCAGTTCTAATAGGGCAGAGTTTGAAAGAGAGAGCTGACTTCACGATTTGCAGAGGTAACACAGGATCACAGAAAATTTTGAGGGAAAATAGCTGTGTTACTAGCTTGACCTTTAAAAGAGTAAATGCAGACTCTGAAGATCAGGCTATCTGATGCAGAGTGGACACTTGACCTTCGAGCCAAGGGTTGAGTGATGATAGTGGTGCAGGTGGTACACATTTAACTGTATTTTTCAGAAAACTGAATGATCTCTACAAGGGTGCAGTATCTGTTACACTAGGCATGTCCCAAAACTACGGTCTCTGCTCTAAAAAGACTGCAGGCAGTGTTCAAGGAAACAGGAGGTAAAGGGCTCTAAACTCTTTATAAAAAAATATTTGGAGTGACTGGGAGTAGAGTCAGGACATAAAATTCAGGAGTTACCAGTTCATGTGAAAGGCAGGCCCTATCCTAAAATGCACGCGCATATTCACATATGTCAAGAATGGTACAAACAGTGTGCATTGCCCAAGGTTGTCTTTGTTCCTAGTCTGGTAGTCCTATATCCCATCTTAATTCTGAAATGCTTTGTTCTGGGGAAGGAGAGGAGGTCTGAGGAGATTCATGTCCTGTCTGCCTCTTGCAGTCCTGCTAGAGGTGAAGCGCTTACCCCATGCTGCCCAAATTCCAAGTGGTAAAAGATCAATGCCACCCACTTTTAAGCAGGTGCCTGTAGCACTTTCTCAGCATCACTGGCACACTGTCCCCACCTATGCATCATAGGTTTTCACCTCTGTCATCACGCCCATTTTGCTTTGCTTTTTGGCTGTGGCTTTGTTTAGGAGATGGAGTTAATAATTGCTGTTTTCCACCCTTCCCTCTGGACCTTCTGATTGTGTTTGCCCGCCTGACCATCCGCACCCCGTGGATGTCAGCCTCTGCTGGTGCACTCTGTGTCCTTGCAAGCAATTGTGCAGTCATCCACCTGTACCCTTTGTCTCTTTAGCATCTCCATCTGCTTTCTTCACTGCATATCCCTACCCCCATCAGTCTCTCCCTCTGATTCCCACATTTGTGCCACGTGTACCATAGTCCTGCTCTTTGCCTTACCTCCCGACACCTACCTTGTTGCCACTCTGCATACATTCTTGACTCACCACACCTTCCACCTCACACCTTTTTTCCTCCCCAGTCTTGTTCCTATCTGATGCAGTAGGGCAGAGAGACACTCTTTGCCTAACCTGCTATGCAGTAGGGAGAAGGTGAAGAGTGTGGGTGCTACCCAGAGTGAGACATGGAAAGGAAATACCTCTGCAGCATCACAGAACAGGGAATGCTGCTCTATCCTTTGCCTCATTTTGCTGCAGCTTAGTTCTTCCCTCTGTTGGATGGATGACCTCTGCAGCTGCAAGTGGTACAGGCTTCATCCTCCTTTCAGGATATATCTCTACTGCTTCCACACTGAGAGCCTGTGCAAGAGGGATTTTGGTTGCACTTCCATTGATGCTGACCAGCGGAATGACAACCATGATGTTTGCAGGTGGTGATCACAAAGCTATAATAGAAAAATCTCTTACTCCACAAGGCACCTCTATTTGGGGTCTAACTGCTATTCTGTACCCACAAATTGCTCAAGCAATAACATGTTTACACTTGAATTTCAATTGCTTGGAGTGCATATCTGTTTGGGGAGTGGAATTCTCCCAGGAAATGAGGGCAGAATGGTATAAGAAATTGCTCGTCTGTATCAAACTAATGGTCCATCCAGTCCAGTGTTCTGTCCTAACCATTGCCAGTGCTGGATGCTTTAGATAGACTTGTAACAACCCCCTGGTGTGCCCAGTTTTACAATGCTCCATAATAGGGAAACATTGCTTTCTGACCCCAACTTGCGATCATTTTATACCCTGAAGTGGGAAGACTAATAACCCATATGGTTTTTATTCTAGCAAGCCTAGCTGCAGATGCTATTCTTGTAAGGTCTAATCCTTTTCTGAATCTCACTAATCTGTTTTCCTCTATAATATCCTCTGGCAACAAGTTTCGCAGGTTAATTATACGTTGATTGCACAGTCTTTCCAATCATAGACACAGTTCTGTTGTACCTCATCTTATCCGTGTGTTTTTAAGTCTCTTTCAGCAACCAGAAGTGCCTGCAAATTTATTTCTGCAGGAAAATAATGAAAGAAACTTGCTTTATACTGAATTCTGCATGCACAGGCCTCGAGTTACTGATATTATCTCAGTTGCCTTTGAATTCAGTGCATGCTTCTTTCCAAGTAATCTATCTGGTATAGCTATAAAGAACTTTCCCCTGCAGTTCTGCCCTACAGCTCATGCCTCTAAAATTCACTCTCCCAAACTGTCTGTAACTTACCCCACTCCCAAGTCAGTGGTGTGTTATCCAGCCAGACTACAACCAAATCTTGCCTTTATGTGCTCATATCCCACATTTCTCACTTCCTGATCTTCACAACTGGCCTGGATGCTGCATACTAGGACCTTTTACACCCTCCAGAGGACAGGTTAGCTGCCTCTAACCAGCCCATATTCCCTTGTGATCCCACTGTCTCTCAAGGGAAAGCTGGTGATTACTCCAAAGAGTGTAAGTAGCGTCCATAGCACATTTCCCTATGGGAGCAGGAGATATTCCCTGAAGTACACGTCTTCTCTATGCCCAATTATAATGGGTTTTTCTAGAAGCTCTTGATGTGCTGCCTGCACTCTGTTCCCCAAAACTCCTTGACTGCCCAACTGATGTGTCATATTTGCTGTACGTGCTGCAGAACTGTGTATGTGCATGAGTGATGTACTCCTCCCCTGTTCGTGTTGCCTAGATGAATATATAGAAGAAGCTCAAAGGTACTTTAATCTCCCATATTAGTATCAGCCAGTGCAGCACAGTTACTCAATATAGTGTGGTTTTGCACCGACCCCATCCAAACTGGTGTTGGATTCTTAGTCTGGTTTTTGCAGACTGCATGCCTCTCAGCTGCATTTTTTCTAATTGAAATAGACATTTCAACGGTTCTCTGCTTCTGATGTCCTGATTTTGGCCTTCTGGTCTTTGTGACTCCTAATCCTGTCCGCAGTTAGCTGTTCCATGTCATCATATTAATCCTGATCCAATGCGTCTTCCCTGAGCACAAGCAAGCTGTGGATGTACCTAAACACATAGTCTTTAGGATTCCCAGGTATATCCAGTGCCTGCAGTGGAAGACAAACTACCACTAAACCTTGCTACCTCCCTCTTGCCTGTTCCCTATTCTCTACAGTACTCCCAGTTACATGGGGATCAGTGGAGTGCATACCCACTTCAGACCTCTTTACATACTGATTACACTTGTCAGGTCAGATAATTCTTAAAAATCTTATCTTAACAATGGGAAAGTGAGGCAGAGGGAGGTATAATGACTTGCCCGAGGTCATCTTGTTTCTCAGACTAACATCCGGCTCTTCTCTTCTTGTCACTTAGCTACAGGGACAGTTTTCCTCCTGACATGCAATTGAAATGCTGCTGGGACTCCCACACTTCTCTGTTAAATGGCTGCTCTATAAATAAAGTTTCTATTGAAAATGGCACATTAGGAAAATGCTACTACATAATTATTTTTTTTATTATTGAGAGGTTTTTAATTCATCATAGAGAAGCCCCCCTTAAAAATCAGCTACTTTACCTATTCCTCTTGTCTCTTTGTGCTCTGGAAAGGAAGAGCACTTACACCTAAGAAGAGCCAAATTAAACATACTGGTACAAAGAAGAAAGTACAGAGAGCAATCACTGAGCTAATCCCCTTGGAGCCTCCTTCAAAACCGAGTGGAAAGGTAATTTTTCCTTACCTGGTCTTCCCCTGTAACACACAGAGGCAGACACATGAGGAGGTGTCTATAACAAGAACAAGAAGTCTAACATCTGTGTGTAAGCAGGAAAACATAGGGCTGACTGATAGTAGGCTCAGTATTTTAAGTTGCATGTTGAATTGTCTGTTGAAGTCCTGTCCTTCAGTTTCCTTCCCCTCCTTCCTGGGGGAAAAAAAAAAAAAAAGGCTACCTTTTCTGCCAGAAATTTTCCTTCCTTTCTATGCTGTGCCCAAAAGTCCAAGCAGGTCATAAAGTCTAGCTATGGTTATAAAATAGATTTGAAGTTTGAAAAGAAAGTAAGATGATATTGCATTGAGAGTTACAATGTGGGCTGGAAAAAGGAAGAGTATCAGCAGTGATGTTTGAGCTCATCCTTTCTGCTTCCATTTTCATTGTGTCTCTTTCAGGGGTGAAAGGACACCAGACTCATCTCTCCATCTACAGCACTATTATACTGTTATATGATGGCTGTGAAGTATATTGGAGTGATACACGTAAAGTGCTTTGTGGTCCCGGGATAGAAGGGGCTAGGGAAGCACAAACTGCTTTTCTAAGCTTGTTGGCAGATACCAGGGGATTCACACTTCTCTTCTCCCTCTGGTAATGAACTCCTGCAGAGAATGTACCAAGCATAATGCCGTTCTTCAATCCATCTGTGCAGGGAGAGTTTTATGGAGCCCTCCCCACATCTGGGAAACAGGGAATTTAAAAGCTTCTTCACAGCAAGTCTAACCCCTTGGAAATAACACTGGCATTGCAAAAGAAGGTGGACACCTGGTTCTCTGGCTGCATGCTGTCAGGCAGCCGGGCCTAATGAACCTCTTAGGGGGAACATCCGCAGAAGGAGTATGATGAGTCTAATAGGCGCTTTGGTCCCTGGGGTTGGGAGGCATAAACAGCAGCAGGGATGGTGCTTGTGAGGGGGAGAGAGGAAAGGCTGATGAGCATTCTCATCATCCTCCTCTCAGCATTATTAAGCTTCCAACATATGGTGGATGGTGGCATGTGAAAGTGGGGACACAAAGTTGGTACAGTGGGACTCATGTCTTCATTTTGGAAGAGAATTACTTTTCTTTCCTGTCTGCCCTGTCACCCCAGGTGTAGCCCATGCTGTTGGCTCTGATCAGCTGCTCAATAGGTGTGTTATCAGCTTAAAAGGCACCTCAACAGCTGAGAGCCTAAGAAAGCTGAGATCTTTGGAAAACTGGGGATGGTATATGCTCTGTGGAGTTTGAGGCAAAAGCTACTGCTTTCCCGTGATTTTGGTTAAGGCCACAGAAACCTTCCTGCCTTATAAACCAGCAAAAGGGAAGAAGGACCCAGCAGTGGAGCATCTACTCTGGTCCCACCTCTAGCCATATGTAAGCCTTTCTCTTTTAACTCATTTACTGGTTGCTGGCCTAGCTGTGTCCAAAGCTCAGTCAGCTGGTTAACACTTTCAGAGGAAGACTGTAGATAATGCCAAAAATAAACAATGCTTTCTCCTTCTGTCAGTAGAAGATCTTTAGAAGAGTTGTACTTAATGGAAGTACCTCACTCCATGTTTACTAAAGAGCTGTCATCCTTCAGTAAGCTTATTTACTGTATTCTAATCTCGTACTGCAAAACTACTGAATTTGAGAGTTAGAGAATAAACTATTGCTTGCTTTCCTTTTTGTTACATTCTGAAAACAGGTGTGACAGTGGTTTTTAATCTGTAATGAATGAGATCAGTCCTTTTTATACCAATACAGTGATACCAGGAGTGCTTGAATAACAAGTTGATGACTATCGCACAAGAAAATAGAGAAGAGTATAAATACTATGATCCAGGTAAATATCCTGACTTCAAAACTTCTAACGTGCAACATCTGCCACTATCATCCTGAAAATTGCCTTGAGGATTTTGGAAATTAGGTTATAACAGGGAAGAAATTTCCATTCTTTGGTAGAATTCTATTGCCATATGGAATTTGCAAAATACATTGCTTTATGGTAGTGGAAAGAATTGGTGGACAAGGTTTGCAATAGAGTTTCAACCCCAAAAGCAACTGAAATGCTAGGAAAACTAAACCTTGGTAGAAATCCTTCAGATTCTTTCAAGCAGTCTTCCTCTGTCAAGAATACATTTGGATTTCTGCACAGTTTCCCATGTAAGTGGGGAAGAGGGAGTTCTAAATCTCTTTTTTAACAGTCAGTCTGTCTCCCTCTTGTGCTCCAAGTGTGTACAGAAAAGTCCTAATGTATGGGCAGATGGGAAATGGTGCTTTGCTACTGACTTTCTATCACCTTACCAAATCACTTTGCCCCTTTTTGTCCCACTATCCCTCTGTGATGGAAAACTTCTGCTTGAGAGTCTTGGGGGGTTTGGTGGCTTTTGTTTGTTTGTTTTGTTTGTTTGTTTTGGTTTTTTTATAATGTTAAGTGAAAAACAATACTTGTGTATTTGTAGTGGTCTTGCAGAATGTGTCTCGCACACTTGTGTTAAGATGAAAAATAACCAACTCAATATAAAACTCAGCATTTTAGGCATAATTTCTCCATTTACAAAGCTCCAAAGCCTCTTGTTTGTTAACAAGACTCCTTCATGCCTTCTGTTAGTCCCAAGGCTGGACAGAGCATGCTGCAAGTAGCTTTCTTCCCCCTGAACAATTAGGAAAGCAGTATGAAACACCCTTTATCTTTAAGGAGCCAGATCTTCAGCTTCCATAACTCATTCCCAAGCTAGGGTGTTTTGAACATTTCAGCTCAACTTGAATTTGCTGCAGTCTAAGAAATCCTCTTGAGACTACCACAACCTTATGCGTTTGGTATGCATTGAATGAAGACACTATCAGTCCTGAAAACAGCTGATGCTTCCTCTGTTCCTTAACTCACTTTGTTTTGCAAGTGAACTGTCTGCTCATCAGGGAGATCTTTGCAATGCTGTTTCCAGGCATTTATTTCCCATCCATGTTATAAATGGTATCATAATTACCAACATCAAAAAGAAAATTGAAGTTCTGGCTAAGGCTTCCTTGAGTACAACCTTTCTATCCAGTGGTCAGTAGATGCACAACTCGGTTGCTGCATCCAACTCTCCATGTACTTTTAGGAGGCTTAGATTTGTGTTTGATGCCTTTTCAAAAAGATCAGGCATCTCCTTGGCCACTGCTCAAAATGTTCTTCACACTGTATTACTTGAAAGTGATTGGACATACAGCTATTTTCAAAACATTGGATCCTTACAGGTGTAGAATTAGGTTCAGTGACTTTTTTAAGAGAACTAGTGAAAAGAGCATTAGACACTCATAAGTATCACTTGCCTACATTGTTACTGTTCAAATATCTCTACAGATGTGTCCCAAGGTTCCTTTCTTTAGCTAAATTCTCCGAAGGGTTATGTTAAGCTTTGGTGCAAGGGTGTAGTGTCAACTGGATAGGTCTTCATAACTGCTTGGCTTTGCTGAAGAGAGCTCAGTTTATTGAAATACACCTCTGAGAGTGGGTACATTTTCAGGAGCTCAGGAACTCAGCAAAAGTAAATATGTAATTCTGCAGCAGTGTGAATTGCATCTGTGTGCAGGTAATATGGAGGAAAATTGCTTTTATAGCCCTTTTTTTTTCTTAGTTGCCCCTTTCACTCCACAGTTTGGTACTTCTACCTAAATAGTCCCCTATTCTTGATTATCCCACCTGTTTCTCTGTGGGTTACATAAGGGTTGCTTTCAATACTGATGTATTTGAAAAGATAGGTTATGATGTTTATTCCTATATTTATTATAGCTTATTTGATATATGGCTGTAGTCACCAGGACCATGCATTCTTTCGCAGTCCTAAAGAAAGACTATTTGTTAACCATCAGGGGTTTTCAAGTATCCTACAGCACTCAAAGTGGGCTTAAGTTTATTTACCTGATAAAAGCTGAGCATGTGGGCTCAGACACATGGAGGCTGTTTTGTAGAGTAGAAGGATTCATTAGAGTAGGATTTTAAGTGTCTGCTATAGTGAAGAATACCCTGGCTGACAAGACATCGTTGAATGAAATAATATCCAGTGAGACCAAATGAAAACATTTGATCAGATTCTCAGAGTTCAAGAGAACTGAGATTTAGGATCCTAAGCCATACCTGGTTATAAAAGCTGACTGAGAGGCAGGAACCACACTAAAAGATTGTATGTCCCAAACTGCTCTCACCTTGTCATAGTGAACATGTTCTGTTCATTTTCACTGTCCTATAGTGGAGAAAACCCTACCACGGAGTTGCACTTTCTCCAGGCAAAAGAAGACAATCTTTTTGCTCCTTGTCCTCTTAGGTTTTCACACTGTATCTATGTGGCATCATATTTCTGAATATATGTACAATCATGTGCTAGTGAATAAGAGCATGTCGTGTTTCCATACTAAGGATCAGTTGACAGCAATCTCTGTTCTGAAATTAGGACCAGACACCTACAGTTTTAAGGAACCTGTAAGACCTTAAGTCAGTGTCTTGTGCTCAGGATATGTGATTTAAGGTTATGGGAACTGACCATGTTTTTTAGCTGTAGTATTGAGGAAGAACATGATGCGGAAACATGGACTGTATATTGTGAAGACTAAGTGTACATTGCAGAATAGTTTCTAGATTTTCACAGCATTTGGAATCTGTGGGCTGAGAAGTTTGTATGTACTACTAAGCAAGATTTAGGAGCACAGACTTCTACAAACTTAAGCTGACACGTGTTGGTCCAAGTAACTCTATCTTTTCTTCCTTTTCTTTCTTTTCTTTCTTTTCTTTCTTTTCTTTCTTTTCTTTCTTTTCTTTCTTTTCTTCTTTCCCACTTCCTCACTGTGCAGATTGAAAAGCTTGTGCTGAACAAGAGGGATTGCAGATACAGCAAATGTGGCTTAATGATTGTGAACCAGACCAGGACTCACACAACTCAGTCTGTAGTGACATCTCTGTTATGGACTTTGTGGGTGACCTCCAGCAAGCATTTTAAGTTATGTCTGTACTAATAAATTACATTTGCCTTGCAGCATTTCCAGGCAGGAAAGTCACCTGGCATAGAATGGCTCAGATCTATGGTAGTAGACCTCTAATCCCCAAAAGAGTGTAGCTTCATACCAACCCTTCTCTACTTATGAGCGGTCCCTTGATCATCTGTGGCTGGGAATTGTCTGGGGTGAGTGCCAATTTTAAGAGGCCAAATCTTATGACAGTAAACTTGATTCTAGTTTGTTAACATTACTGCATCTGGGAATATTCCTGCACACATTCAAATTTACTAGTACAGCACAGCCTAAGCTTCTGTATTCATGTCTCATATGACAGTCTAGGAGAACATTCAAGCTCCTACTGTGGCAGGAAGTGGAACCCCATCACCTCCTCTCTCCTTGTACAGTCTTTTGTTTTGATGGAAAAAAGCCTTAGTTATATGGCCTGAAGGGAGCTGTGGGTACTCCAGACAGGTCCCTCACTTAGACTGGGACAATCAAGGGACCAGGACAGCTTGGGAAACCACGGTGCACTGCTCTTTCCTGTATCTATAACATGAAGACAAGATCATTTCCTGACTTAGAAAACAAAATTTAAGGCAGCGTGCTAGCTGTTGAGGTTAAAAAAGAATGTTTAATAATTGCTGTGTTAGCCAAGCACTGTCCTTTTTTCCTTTAATTGCTCATGGGTTTGTGGAATCATCCCATACAGGCAGCTTATTCTAAACTGTACATGGTATGTTTCTCTTACAGTCAGTTCTCCGATACAGAAAGTAATAGGAAGTAGGAGATCTGTCTTTGCTTCATCCAAGCTAATACTATCTTGGATAGTGGCTAGATGAATCATTCACTGTCCTCCCCATGACAATTTCTATGCCTTGATCATTGGTAGGGATTGTATGATACTTCTGACAGCTGTAAAAAGACAAGAAGTACATGTAATCTGAGGATCTAGGAGATTGTCCAGACCTTAAAATACTTGGATCCTGCCTTACTGACTAGGCCAAAAAAAGTTTCTTCAGATTCTTCTTCCAACAACTTCTCATACATTCACTGTGGGGCAAAAAAAAAAACCCTAATGTACTAGTCATTCTCATCTCTTACACATTCTTGTGGGAGCACAGTGTTCAGGGTTTTCAGAATGTATCTGGTGGTGTTCACATTAGCATAGGAAATGAAACAGCCAGAGTTTCCAGCAAAAAGGGAATACTGTAATAGGTCCATTCACTGGCTTTGGCACAGATGAGTTTTAAACCCACCAACCAAGCCTGTTTTATTTTTGTCTCATCATCAGGTGGGTGTTTGGGGTTGTTGGTTTCTTTTCTGCAGTGATGCTCTTTGCCTTGCCAGTTTTTGAGAAACACCCTTTGCAGAGCTGAAAGAATCTTCATGTGAACTTGGTAATACGGAATTATAATTTGACATTTGCAAAGTCAGCTCCTCCTAAAATTCCTTTGATATGGATTACATAGCATTGCAAGATCAGTGCAGCCCTCTAAATGGGAAATTGATGTAACTCCTCCCCAGTTCTTGCTCTTTCTTACTGTCACAGTCATCCCATTTCTTCCACATAGGTCAAAACCATACATTAGAGTATCTTTTAAAGTCTCTCTGATAAGGCCATACAATGCAATTTTAAAATACAGTGCTGCTACCCATGTCACAAAAGAGAATTCCAGGACCTTTGGAAATACTTTAAACTAGACTCCTAGAAAATGACCCTGTTGCTTGAAATATTATAGATCTGAAATTCTATGAATGCAGAGGGGGGGAGCTGCAGCGAAATTCAGTTGTAAATATCCTTTATCCCAAAGACACTGCCATAGTGTGCAGAAGAACATTCTCCTATATCTTATTTAAAGATAGATCTTTCCCATAGTAACATACATCTCTCTCTCCTCCATCGGTTTTAGTGGCTGCTATACTTGTCTTTTCTGCTTCTTTACTGACCTCTGCCAAGGTCTTGAGAACACACTGTTAAGGTAAAGAGTGTTGTGCTCCCTGACATTCACTGAGTACCTCTTTGCTCGTTTTTGCCTCCCACTAGAGCTCAGTGGTCTCTTTTCCCTGTCTGTAAGAATGGACTGCAATGATTTTGTCAAGACCTATGTACTATGAAAGAGCCAAAGCTCTACTGAAGTTTAACTAACCCTCTACTGGGGTAGTTATCATATCCAGTGTCGATAGCAGGGAGGATGTATTTAGCATAACTTCAGCATAACTCATTATATGCAGTCATGTGGTTACAGGCATAAACTCATATTTGCTTACACCTGAAGATCTCGGGTTTTCATACCATTTCCATGAAAATTTCCTATCTCTTCCCATTTCCTACCTTCAAGTCAGGAACATCCTCTTTCCTCCCTTGTTTATACTCCTCTAAGTTGTTAAATAAAGGTTTGCATTTCTTACATTAACATTCTGGCCCTGAAGCTCACTCTTCTTTGTAATCATGTTGTCAGGGATGTTTGCTGGAATCCCACACCATGTCTGTTCTGGCCCCAACTCAGTAATTGTGTTTCTTGGTTTTCTTCTGTATCAAGCAGAACTGTTTTCCTGAGTAAACAGACCATATTCCCACTCCCATCTTTTTCTCCATACATACCTTGTTTCAAAAAACTTCTTTGAAATCTGCATAAATGCCACGTTTTATGTAGAAATACCTCGGTCAGAATAATGATCATTTGCATGTTAATAGCTCCATCTCTGTAGGTGGTTGTTAGTTGTTACTGGTCTTGCTTGTTACAATGAATGCAAATGCTTTTTTAGTCCTAATCTTAATTGCAAAATGATTGTATTTTTCCATAATTCCCTATCTTTCAGTAATTTTAATCTATATCAAATATGATTTCTTGACATGCTATCATTTGCTGTGTCTATTATGCCTAGGCTCTGCACATATTCCAAGAGACTTGATAATTATCAAAGCAGTTTGGTTTTTGAACTGAAAACAGGCCCTTAGCCAATTCTTTCCCACCAAACTTTGGTAAAGAATGAAATGAGACTTGAACTTGTACTTTGTGTCTTGACTCCACTTCATTCTCTTTGCAATTCATCCTTTCAGCTGTATCTGACAGTGAAGTGACTGACCTGGCAAAGTGCTGCTGGCACCATCATTTCCACTGTGGGAGAGTGAGGTTACTGAGGTGGAAGGTTCCCTGTCATCATCAGTTCAATATCTGTGGCCTTTGCAGTACCAAATACTTGGTGTTTACAGCAATGTAGACTCTCTGTTTTAAAGGGACAGTACTAAAGGAAGCTATTTTGTTCCTGATGTTGTTGATGACCCACTGTGGATGATAATTTCTTCTGTGGAGGTACAACTGGTAAACTGCATAGATCATTCACAATGCACAGGGCTGCAACAGCTCAGTGTGGAGGATCCTTTGGGCACTGAAAGGCTACCTAGTGCTGTGCTTGCCTATGTCATACCTTCCACCTGGAGATATCACAGTCCTGAGTTAAGTGCCCACATACTTTCCCTCCTCTGTATAGGAAAAGTTAAATGTACAAAAATGTGACTCGGACTGCAGACAGAAAAGCCACTTAAAGTAGTTGCTAGGAAATGCCAAGTAAAGGAGTATGGCCTTTACCTTAAACCTCTTTGGGACTTAGCTATTCCTGCATATCATTCCTGGTTTTCAACTTGAACAATTACAGAATCACAGAAATGCCATTTTGAGGTATTCCCTGGAGACTTCTGGCCCAACATCCTTCTTGGTTGTTCCTTTTTTTTTTGAGAATACCTGAGGGTACAAGGCAGTAGCATGAAGGGCAGTCTCTGTGCTCTGCTATTTTCTAAGAACTGTCAACACTGTAGCAGTCTCTTGGATTCACCACCACTAACTTTATACCAGATCTATGCATTTTCAGGGTTGACCCTTCTCAACTTCAGTGGGCAGAATTACTCTTTACTATCGGCTTTCTGTATCTGTAGTGCAAAATGTCTGTCACAAAAGCATACTGTGAGCAGAGGCCTGCTATGCCAGGTGTGCTGTATGCTTTCTTGAGACTTGCTTGAGAAGGTAACTTCCTGAAAACAAACAAAAAGACACTGGTATACTCTTAGTCAAATCTTCTAAGTCTGTGGCCCATTCATTTCACATTGTAGAGAACCCTAGGCAATATATTCATCCTCAGGGAGAAATGCCAAATTACACATTATACTCGGATCCACAAAATAGTGGAGTATTATTTAATCATTGCAAATTTAAAAGTTTTTATGATTTCTTGAAATTGGCAATACCAGACTCCCACGATGAGGCAAATCTGCTTGCTTTCTTGTCTTCCATCCAAAGTTAGAAGCCCTTTCAGGCTGTCTTTATATCTATTGTTGAAGACAATATTCTCCTGTGCTGGACATAGCCAAGCACTGTAGAGATGCATAAGTGGGGAGGTAGAGGGTAGGGTGCTACACTATAAAATAATCCTTTACTTTTGGCTTCTAGGTTGCTAAATTCATGTATAATAGTTGGGAATGGTCTTTTCTAGGAGAGTAAGAGAGATTTTCCCAAGCGCTGTCCCATGTCTGCAAAATGGGGTTCATCTGTCTAAGGCAGAGCTTCCCAAAATGCAGACTAATTTCATGGCTCTTTCAGCAAAAGCCACCCCTCATAAACAGACACGCTTGTGGAGATAGCAGACTTTAATGTACACAGTAGCATATGCATCTTGTACATTCATTCTGCTTTAATATCACTTCCTGGTGTGAATCTCTAAACAGTCTGTATCTCTCATAGTTTCCTTTAGAGCAACAGAAGGAGAAAGGTTCCTATTTGACAGCAACTTAACCTGTGAGGTAGGGAGGCTGTAATAAAATGAACATATCCAATATGCTTACCTGCCCTTCATACTGTTGAACTAAATTTGTAAAGCTGTTTGTTTTCACATGTAGTAACATAGCGCTGGCCATCTTCCTTTCAGCCAGCAGACTGGATACATAAAGGGAAAAGGAGGTCCCCAAACTGCCAGCAGCTGAAACTTGCACTTGCAACCCACATTCTTTACCTCACTAGTGATCATAAGGACTTGGAGTCTTCTCTGCATAACATCTCAGAGGACCAGTGTGTATACCACTACTTTTGTACTGACAGCTGTGAGCCATCTTCTCTTCCTAGCATTGTCTGATGCAACACCCATGCCTAAGTGCTGCTCACTCAAGTCAATAAGTAAAACAGCCCTTTCTCCTTTGGCTCAAAGGCCTAATGATGATAACTTTCACCATGGACATGGGAACTCCAGCTTCTGGAGGCCTCCATCTGCTTCCAGATGCTTGAACTCAATTCTTACCTCCAATAATAGCACCCTACTCACAAAACTACACTGTACTTAAGGTCCAGTGTTCTGCCTCTGGAGTTGACAAAGTAAGTGAGCCATAGTGGGAAGCTTTCAAACAGTAGGAAAGATTCCCTGCCAAGCATGAAATTTTCTGGAGAAGTGGGTCATGTTTGTGTTCAGTTTCACATAGCTGGTAAGAGCTTCCCTTAAACTGCTGGCCACATTCTTCCTGTTGTAGCCCAGTATGGTAGTTTGATGTTTTCATTCTGAGAGCTGACTCATGTTGAACTCCTCATACATTCTTTCCTATGGCAGCTCTGTCTTTATGGGACAGTTATGTCTTGAGAGCAGTATTGTTGTGAGCGTTTGTGGGAGTGGAACTGCCATTGCTGGTTTAGTGCAGTTGTTGGGAAAGACTAGAACAGATTGGTACTGGGTGAAGCACGTCACATGCTTTTATAGAATACACTCATAGTGGGATCTAAAAGTTTTATCAGGATGAATTTGGGATGGTTGTTTCACTCATGGCTGGAAAAGTAGAAAACGAACAGTATGCATAAAAACTTCTTTTATTCCTTCCCTAAGTCTGTCTCCAAACCTCTGGTACTCACTGAGCTTTGTTACTGCAATTACAGAAGGTAGGCAGAAGTGTATGTGATGGAAAAGGCAAATAGATCACCACTTCTTTGGAGGGTCCTTATGGAGGAGTGATGAGGCAAGAATGGAGAGGGAAAATAATCACCAACAAATTATGCTGGGAAGAGATCAATAACCTGAAAATTACTCGTGTCACTCGACGCCAGAACAGATCTGTTTAAAAACTTTCCCTCTATAGAGGAGTAATCTTGAAATTGACCCATTCTGCCTAGTTTATTCTTTTCATGTTAAAGCAACAAAGAAATCATTGAAAAAGCAATGCTGTTTTTTTTCTTACCAGCCAAAAAGGCACAGCCAACTCCTTTCCGCCATGTATGCAGATTCCACCAACTATAGCAGGGCCTGGAAAGACCCAACAGTGATTTTTTGAATTTTTTTTTTTTTTCATAGTATAAACATTAAATACAGCTCGCCTAGATGGGGAATGATCTAACAAATGAACTCCCTAGAGAGTGATTGCAGGGAACACTTCCAGAGATTAAGGCAGACAAGCACATAAAAGTGATTATGTTCTGTTACCTTGTGAGGCCTGTGGATAACACTGGTGAACAGATAGACTGTGACAGAAAGAGGCAAGCAGATTGGGAGAGGTGGAAATGGAGAACTACGGAACAATTCATATGATGGGAAGCTGGGAATGGAGATGGTGGTAACCTTTCCCCTAGAAGCTGAAGAGAAGGGGCATAAACCCACCAGCCCACTCAGTGTGGAGCCCACACAGTATCAGAGCAGTAAACAAGCAGGGAGACTATTATTTTTAAATTTTGGGTGACTACTTTATCACGTACCTTACTCTTTTTTCCATCCTCAGTCTCACCAGCTTGTTCATTCCACTAGAATACGCATAGTCCAGTAGAGGTTGGAATAGCACAAAAGGATAAGAGAAGCCAAAGACACAAGCCAAGTGATGGCAAAGGATTGCCCTGGATTTCCAAACTCTGCTGATGAGATGTTAGGCAGTGTTATTTTAATTCCATAATAATGAATTAGTCCTTGTTCACAGTCTCTTCTATTCCTTCTCCAGCTCGTTTCTTCATGGAAGGATAACTGAAGAGGTTACATCTAGATTTTCAGTTATCTACAGTTCCACCTGTGTTAAGCTGTTTGATTTCCTTATGCCTTTTGTTACAAATTTAAATTGATATTTATTTTCCTTATTGTAAGACAGTAAGAGGTGAATTCTGTGCACTACTAAGTGTGTAATATTTGCAAATGCATAGCTATTGTTTTTTATGACACTGTTCAGTTAAAGCTAGTTGTATCTTGCTGGAATGCTGTTGAGTCATGTTCTTATTCCATTCTTGACTTTTATATAGGTCAATATTTCAGTTGTAGCTTGGTTTGAATTCTGCCAGATTCACATTGTTCTTGTTTAAACAAAGGCTGTAGTTTTCAGTTTCGCTTCAGTTCTCACTAAGAAAATGCAAAGCTTTCAACACTCATTAAACTATAATCTAAACAGTGCCAATAATACCCAATTCATGAGTCTATAGGGAATGAGAAGGATGAGTTCATGAGTGGGCTGGTGAGGTCAAGCTGATCAGCTAATAGCTCTGGAATTTCCAGCTAAACCACTTATGGTTGTATTTTCTAATAAAGACAGTTTACACCTGTTTTTCAGAAAAGATTTGTACAGTGAGGCATCCAGATTCCTTTGATTTATGTTTCTAGCTGCTTATTTCTCTTTCTTAAAATGGGATTGAGGCCAAGGGCCAGTTTTTCAAAGCTATTCAGTCATTTCACGATGCAGGTAGGTATGTAGTGAAATGCTAAAAAAACCTCCATTAGGTTGCTCACCTTTCAATTAAACCAGTAAGAATTAGATATTCATGTGCCTTTGAGAACTTTGCTTTGTGATTACCCCTGTCATTAAGTATCATTTAAGTCTTTTCAGAAGCTTTGTCTGTACTTCCATTTCCACTCTGTGCAATTCAGACAATAGCTTTTCTTTCCCTTGCTGCTCTATTCAGAGCATTGGTATGTTATAAACAGGGTCATATAAAGTCCCTTTAATGAAAGCACAATAAAAGACTCTGTAGCAGCTATGAGAATTGCCTACTGGCCTTAAGGGTGTTGCAGAGGGGAAGAAGAAAGTAGTCAGTAGTACTGGATGGGGCAGCTGAAAAATGAGAAAGGACAAGCATATTCCAGGCCATCTGTTCCTTTGGAGAATGGAGCTTCTACAGGTTAACACCTGCTCTTGTCTACTCAACATGATGCTAAACACATCTTCCATGATTTTTGACCAAATGATATCTTGGGTGCTGTTTCTGGATATATTGAGGCATTAAAATTGAGCAAACACTTAATGCTTTTTTCCCTTGCTTTGGCTGCAAACAGGGAGGACAAGCCAGTTGACCTCACATAGGCCTTCTGAATGTGGTGGTGTTTGAGAAAGCCTCCTGCTGCTCTAGCACAGTGGTATCCAACCAGCTCTAACCACAGTGGCCCTTTGCAGACTGACAAGGCTATTAGTGCTGACAACAGTGTTGCCCAAATGAAAGACTTTCATCATGCAAGACAGAAAAAGAAGTGTTAGTTGGTACCTGAGCAGTGCTTTTATCTAGCAGACATTCTGTAAATACTCATTATTTGCATATAGATATGTTAAAGTTTTAATACTAGATTTGTTAGTAAAATACATGGAATTTTCAACAGAGTGAGACCAAGTCAGAGAAGGCCAGGAACAGGTTGCAGTGCTAACTTTGCTGGAAAAGGTAATAAGAATAGGACAGCTGTTGCAGGAACATATCATACTTGGGGGCATCATATATATCTGTTTTCCAGGGCAACCTTTCAAAAGCTGGAGTAGATCTCATTTGAGTTTTAGGTCAGAAAGACCCTTTGCTTGAGCAGAAGAAACTTTATAGCACCTTAACTCTGTTATGCTTGCCTGTGAGCTTACCTCAGGAATAAATCATGTTACAATATAGATCCAAATACACACTGCTAATGCAAATTAACCCAGCTAGGTGCATGTGGCCTTGGAAATGCATGATCAGTGTTCTTTCCTGGACATTGCTGCATGGTCCAAAGAGCTGTTGTAAGAGGTATGAGTCATGAACTCCTGCATCAGCACAATTCTGGGAGAAACATTTATAATTTGAGGGCAGGATTAGAAAAAATTAGGAAACTTTTTAAGAAATCTGTGCCATCTGGTACATTCCAGAGGCCAAAAATGCACTCTTTGAGTGCATCTTTTTGAGTTAAGAACAAGCCAACCCTTCCAGGGTTGTCTGTTGGTTTGCAGAAAGAGATTAATGTTGCCCTAAACAGAATCGTTTTGCCATCTGTGTGTCTTGCTTCCTTACTGGGGGTCTTCTGAGAAGTGATGAGGTTCTGCTGTGTTAGAGAAGGAGGTAAAGTAAAGTACATTGTAAAGCACCATCTCTCAAGGATGGGAAGAGAGGGGAGGGGAATGAACAGCAGCAACAAATTTGGGAAGAAGAGGGTACATGGGAATTGAGCACTAATATATTAAACTTCAATATTGGTGAATGCCTGGCTCAAAAACCAACCCATGTGAAAATTTCTGGAGGGACCTAAGATGTAAAGTAGTGTGGATTCTTCAAACACACACATGAAAGTCAAAAACCCTAAGTCTTATGACTATGAAATAGTCATGGATGTAACCAGCTTAATTCTGCTGGTAAGAATGGGAAATTCCATTTTGATTTAGCTATGCTAGAATATGAATACAGTTGTGTTCATTCCAATATATCTTGGCCACAGTGAAGCATTTGATTAGAGATGAGCATGAACTAACACTTAAATCCTAAATCCTTTTATGTCTGGAAGGCTAGATCCACACCAGAACCAGCCTACTATGCCATTCGTCATTCTTTTAAAGTATGTGAGAAGGGCCACACCAGTGAAATTAAGCCTGATACAGCAGTAAACTTGCCAAAAAGTGTGTGCCTTTTGAGTTTTCTGGGTTTTGTAGCTGACTGTTATGGTATCCATGAATTTGAACTCTTAACTCTGATTGAACTTTAAAGTCATACACCTTCCCAGTTCAGTTGCTGTTTCCTTGACCTCCCCCTACATTTGATCCAGGTTTGAGAGTTGTTCCTGCAGAATATAAATTCAAGTGAATTACTGCAAATCACTTAGCCAAGTGTTGGTTGATTGGTTGTCCATCTGTACCCCAGAAGTATTGGGTATTATTAAAGGTTTAGAGTCAGGTTAGGCAGTGGTGCATGGAGTCCTATGTGTATGTGCTCTAGATCTGATACTGCTCAGTGTTTTCATTAACGTTTTCACTGGAGACTGGAATGGAGAGTATGCTAATCAAATTCATATGCAACACAAAGCTGGAAGCAATCGCCAATGCATTGGAGAATAGGATTAGCCCAGAGTCCGACTATGATGAATTCAAGAAGTGAGCTGAAATCAATAAGCTGAGATTCAATAAGCACAAATGTAAAGTAGTTCACATAGGAAGGGATAATTAAATGCACAAATGGAAAATGGAGCTGTCTGTAGGCAGCTAATATGGAGGGAGAGACAAAGAGGTTTTGCTCCTTAAACCAAATCTAGGAAGACAAGGAATCATTTTTATTCCTGGCAGTGAACAGCCAATAGCTCCAAAAATTAGCTTCATGCCCAGATCCAGCTTTTAGCTCCACATGAGCTTGTCACTGACGATGCATAATTAAAGATTGAAAAAATAAAAAAAATAAAAATCAAACCCAAAAGCACTAGCTCAGCCTTTTCTGTTCTTACACAGAAGAAGAGGTTAGCTCTTCAGTAAATGAATTACAAGATTTTGGTTTTCCACTCTTCAGCTATCTGTGGTCACTTCTCTAAATCTCCCCTTGTCTTTGCATTCTCCACACCTGGTGTGGACTCCAGTGACAGGCATCTTACCCTGTCTTACATAGCCCCTGTTAGCTATTTTATTGTTTCATTTCAAAAGGAGTCACAGATTTCGTTACAATTGGTGATTTTTACACCTGAGTTTCTATGCTGACAGGAGTGGTTGTCAGTCATAAGGAGAGATGTATGTAGGCTGCTGTGATTAAAGCCAGAATCTCAATGTCATGAACTGTAGGAGGACCTGTGTACATCCCCTGCAAATTGTCATGGGAAAGGATTGCATGGGTCAGCAGTCTCTGAAGAGAACATGGGAGTAAGGATGGGATTAAGTGAATGTAGCTGCTTCATTTCAGGCAAGGTAGTGATGGAAAACGTGAAGAGAATACCAGTCCGTGGCTCCCCTGGTGAGGTTTGGGGTACGTTGACAGATTGTCTGGTGATCATTTGCATGGCGCTTGCTCATGGTGTGCCTGTCTTGGGCCTGCTCTATCACTATCTGTCAGACACATCTTACCAGAAATCCTCTTTTCTTTGCAGGAAAAATATCTGCACTGTTGTTTGAAGGGAAGTTTGGGCTTTCTCAGCAGTACAGTAAACTCCTTCCTTTATTACCTGGACTGGGCTGAGTCAAACCCAAACCTGGGGTTTATTCTCTGAAGGAGTCTTTTTCTCTTTCTGAGTGCTAATCAGGAGTAAGTAGAGTGGTGATTCATCAGGTGCTGCTGTCCATGGAAAGGACTAACTAGAGGACATCAAAGGTTTGGCTAATGTAGCTGTACCAAAGGTCAAAAGCTTCCTTCATTCAAACCAGAAACTGTGATCTTTTGAAAGCCATTAATACCCATGTTCCCCTATTAAATCCAGTCAGGTTCTTTCACTGAGTGCACTCTCCTCAGGCTAATAGCTGATTTTATTTTCCAGTCCCCTGATCCTTCCCCTCTTGATCTTGGACCAGAGATTTCCTTTTTGAAAGCACACTTACTTCAAGGAATCACAGGCCTGAGCTCTTGAAAGGGTTTTTCTGAGAGGCAAAAACAAAACTATGCTTTATTTGTGTGCTTGAGGCTGTTAAAGAATATTTTTCTTTGTAAGGCCGCAAGAGCAGCTTTAAGTCAAGTGATAGCTAAGAGACAGGGTGGAGCTGTCAGTGTGCTCTGTGCATCTAGTGATTCCAGGGTTTCTGGCAGGGGAATGACGAATTGCCCTTTAGTGGTGTCAGATACTGTGGGTCACCTTGACCTGAAAACCTGAGTTCAGAATTTGTCTCAACAGAAACATCTTTGCATCAGAATTGTTCCCGCTGAGGGTTCTTGCCAAATCAAGGGAGATTTTTTACCAGTCAGATTTGGCATTGCCCATGTTGATAGGACAACACCACGCTTTAATCATGTCTCTCTTCTCTCAACACTCTCAGCTTTACCCCAGCAGTAATCAAATTGAGAGATAGTAGCAAATTGCACTGGGATACTGTGCTCCTTCTTCCCTATATAAAATTTCATCTGTGCCGTTTTTAAAGCTACTGGCCTAGGCTGATCTTTAATTAGTTTAGTACCAGTTTCATGTAGCTAGCAGTGTATTAGGACAGAGGAAAAAACTCTGGAGTGTGTGTATCTCTGGCCATATCCTTCCTATGTAATAGCTTTGAGAGCACATTATAAAGTAGAAAAATTCAGGGCCATCTTGAGGTTGTACTCAGCTCTGGTGCACAATGGAGTTGGCATATAACCACTTCCAAATCAGGAACAAGCAATTGCTCTGGGCTTCCTTCTGTACCCAGCAGTTCCTGTGAGTAGCTGGAGATACTGCCATACTGCTAAGGCAGCAGCTACAGAATGAATTCAGGTTAAGGATGCATCAAATACATTGAACCAATACAGCAAATAATGCATAGAAAAGGTGGTCTTTTGTTAGGAGGAGCTCCAGTCTCTCAGGACTGCGGGTAGGGAGGAGGAGGCACAGGACATACTCATTGATAAGGATAGTTTTGGCACAACCAGCTTGATTAAATCCTGGTGGGATAAAGGACTTGTTTATAATGTTTAGGAATATGCTACTTCCCAACGTGCATGTAAGAGTTTTTTTGGAGGGTGTTTACAGAGCTGTGCTGAGGCCATGCTGAACTGTTTAACAGTACAGCTGATTATTTTTCTATTCCCAGGACCGCCCCCAGGCAACCTTTAACTTATGAATATAGTTGCGCACTGGCAGCCCATCCAGTTATACCAGAAAACAACGTTACTCCCCAACATACCTGTCTGAATGCATGCAAGCAACGTAGTTGGGACATTAGGAGGGATATCTGTGTTCAACACTGGCTGAAAGTCTTACACAACCATTATTGGAATTTCTAAAAAAG
The DNA here is from genome assembly GCA_024605025.1 of Megaceryle maxima. Lineage (NCBI taxonomy): Eukaryota > Metazoa > Chordata > Aves > Coraciiformes > Cerylidae > Megaceryle > Megaceryle maxima. The sequence continues at coordinate 78,300 of JANHGN010012226.1, read as the reverse complement.
CCCAGATTATTTATTTTAACTAAATATAAAGGAAGAGACAAAGGCACAGATGAAGAGGTGAGCAGGTGCAAAGAAAGAGAGAGGTGGTAGTATTATGGCTCAGTCTGAGGGACAAAGGTGCATGAGCACCTGAAGCCTAGCTGTCATCATTCCTTTGCAAGCATTGTGAGTTTAGTGTAAAGAGAGTTTTAAAGTGGACAATGAAGCAGCTTTACAAAAGTTTAGCTGCGAAAGCTCAAAGGTGCTGTTGAAAACATGGTGTCTGGCAATGCTGCCCATCAGACATGGCAGCTAAGCTTTCAGTAGGGATTTAGAGGTGATGCCTGGAGGACGGTAAGCTGTAAGTCTTCACAGTAAAGCCAAAGCTTGTGTTTCATGAAGCAGAAGAAGAGGAGGCTGGAATAAATTTTTAGATAAAGGTGCAACATACTCCAAATGACAGCAAGGGAATGCGACCATTGTCTTTCTGCACTGATTTGAGCCAGGGAAGTTTGGAGTGTTAAGGCCAAGATAAGGATGTTGTAGTAATGAAAGGGTAGGCAGATATGAGCCTGGGCAATTCTTTCAGCTGCAGTGAAAATGGATCAGGAATTAATGCCTTAGACATATTTTCTAGCAAGTTTTTGAGTTATACAATGTCCAAATGCAAGGACCCAGAAAGAGGTTTGAATGAAAGGTAGTGCATGGATTATAGGTCAGAGGGATGGCTGGCCAGGCCAATGGTGTTAGTTTACAGTGATGAAAAAAACATTTAAGTTTTTCAGAGGAAGGCTTTCTTTTTGCCTGTGTTGAACCACTGCTACTCATTTCAAGATCAGCAGTGCAATCATTTGCATGTCTTCTGACGAAGTGTAAAAAAACCTACATCATGTTCACGCATATAAAGCCAGCTTCTTCCTAGATGTTCCATATGGGGCATTTCCAAGGTGTGAAAGGAAGTTGCTGGAGTGTTTCCAAGGTGGGAAGGGAAGTTAGCGGAGTGCACTGAAGTCCCAAATGTAGAAGAGATTTTAGGAGCCTGTTGCAGGTGGTTTAGGGTAGAACATGGTAACTGTTCCTCCACTGTGAGGACAGTGAGGTATTTCTCAGTTTCTTACTAATTATGATGGATAGTAAGCAATTCTTACTAAGGGTAGACATTTGAAGTCTATAGGTCCTGGTGACTTGTGCCAAAGAGCTCACAAGAGGTGATTGAGGGGATCTCCAGCTCTTACCTTTAAATCTCCAGATCTTTTCACTCCGAATATTAACTTTAAATCTTTGTAGGAGAGTAACAGAGGCATTAGAAGAATGATAGTATTATGCTGCATTCAAAACAACCAGGATCACTTGAGTGACATCAGGACAGTTATTTTGATATTGTTTCTGGATTAAAAGAATGAAAATTATTATATAGAATCCAGCAGCTAAAGAATAAGATGGTGACAATATCATTAGCACTGGGCAACACAGATTTAAGGAAAATAGGCTTTTTCAAGCAAATCTGTGTGGTTTCTTTGTTGTTTTTGTTTGGTTTGTGTTTTGTTTTGGGTTAGGTGTTTTTTTTTTTGTGTGGTTTTTTTTTTGGTGGGTTTTTTTGGGTTTTTGGGGTTTTGTGTTTTTGTTTTTGTTTTTTTGTTGTTGTTGTTTTTTGGTGGAATTACAAGTCTGGTT
>JANHGN010012226.1:31758-76547 GCA_024605025.1 Megaceryle maxima | reverse complement strand
GCCAGGTTGGAGGGGTAAGGCACCCTCTGGTCACCTCAGCTGAGGAGAGGCAGGTTAGGCAAATGCTTCAGCACCCGGCCCATCGCTGTTACTGATTGACTGGAGGAGGGGAGTTTTTGGGATGTGCTGATGGATGGATGGAGAGGGCCGTCTGGCAGCCAGCCCCACACTGGTCAGCATCACACTCCTTCTTCCACAGCCCCAGACACCAGCAAGTTTGTTCCTGGAAATATTTGTAAAATGTAGGCCACTCTTTTAATAACTCCCACATGACAGGCTTAAAAAAAAATAGCAAAACTCAACAGAGTGTCAATGTTTCCCTCAAACTAATATCTTGCTAACACCAAGCAGCAGCGAGAGGCTGCAGAAGGTGGATTTAGAGCAGAGGCACAGGGTGAAGCGCCAAACTCCCTGGGGTTTGATCTCAGCTCTGTCACAGACTTGCACATCACTACCAACCCGTGCCTCAGTTTCCCCAAACAAGACAGGAGAAGATAGGCCAGGAAGTGTGACCATACCCACCAAGATCTGGTGGAGAGATGTGCAAGGAAAGAGCATTATTATGGCTGAGCTATCCAGGGATGCCTGCAAGCTGAAGTAAAAGCCCCACTAGCAGCAAGGTGTCCAGAAGAGACCCGGCTCTGTCATGCATGGGGCCTGTGCTCAGCTGGAGTCTGGTGCCTCATGAGGGGATGGTGAAGGCTGCAGAAAGCCATCTTGAGGAATAATTCCCAGTGCCTGTGCCTGGCCAGGGAACCAGAAAGAGGAGCTTGTTTAGCCTCCTTTATCAGCCTAGAGAAATCCCATGAGCAGCAAGGTCCCATTCATCATTTCCCCAGTCTCATCAGCACTGATCCTCCCACAGCAGCCCCAGGAGGATCAGCTCTGTCCAGTGCTTTCCCAACCCACACAACAACCCTGACTGCCCTGAAGAACAGATGGAAGAAGGCAGAGAGAACACTCAGCCACGTTCATGGCAAGGAGCTGGGCCCATCTCACAGAGATCTGCCCCACTGAGCAACCCAGGGGATAAGGTCCCATACCCAAATAAACTCCCCTGACCAGGGAGCAGCCAGAGAAAGGCTTGTACACTCTGACAGACCCCCACCATGCCAGGGAGCATCTCTTTGCTCAGCTCAGCCTCTGACACCAGGTGTCAAAACCCCCATGCTGCAAACACCACCACCTCTTTCCCCCCCACCCCCTCTGCACTATCACACTGGCATGAGCCACATCACCCCCTTTGCTAAAAACATCCAGCAGAGAGGTCAGTGCAGCCAGCAGCTCCGAGATGGAGTGAGACAGACTCACATCTTTAACACCTCTGGTTTCCCAGCTTCTACAGGGTTATGACCATGCAGCCCTGGGATGGTGCAGTTGCACCCTGACACAATGGCCTTCACCTGCCCAGGGAGCACTGACTGTGGACAACATGATGGCTCTGCTAGGCTATCAGACCCCAAGATCTGGACAGATGACAACTCATATTCAGGAATGCCCATACCTTGATATTTCCAATATTTTGGTACTGGAAAGCAAACACATCTGATGTGGAGTCATTAATACGTAATAAACGCAACCCCACAGTAGTGCTTTGACAACTTCAGTTTTTCAGAAAAGAATGACTTCTGAACAGACTTTAAACCCAAATAAGCTTTTTCCTGGCAGCTGCCAGAAACCAGGATTTTAGGAGGTTTCACTGCCTCACAAGACTTCATGGGTACCTTTGCCCCAGAGCCATCCACATTCAAACCTCTACAGAGGCACAAAAAAAGTCTTGAAGAGCTTGAGGGGCATGGTCAGGATGGTGACAGCATGCTGGGAGCATGCAGGTGGGTAAGTTGGGTCAGGGGGTCACCCCACTGCCCCCTGGGGTGGGCCAGTGGCCTTGCAAAAAAGGGTCCTGAAACACTAACCTAAAAGGGTGGCACAGTCTGTTGGCCTGGAGATCCAGTGGGGCTGTGCTTGGAATGCTGTGGCAGGGTTGGATTTTTATTCCTTGGTTGTTGGGGCTTCTTTTTCATTCCAGAGACCTGGTTTTAGTCTGTGAGCTGACACAAGTTTTCGATGCAGACATGAGGCAGTGCAGTTCTTCCCGCATCAGCTCACACCTGCTTCGCAAAGCTGCTCTCCATCCAACACACACAGCCTGTTTGCAAGCTATGCGTATGTTTGTGTAACCTCGGGGTTTTTTGGCCGGAAACCAGGCTTTGGGGAGGATTTCTCAGGCTTTCAAAACCCATCGTGGTGCCGGGGCCCTGAGTACATGTGCTCTAACCGCACAACGTGACGGGCAGGGGGAAGGAGCGGCCACCACAGGAGGGAAAGATGGGTCCATCCAGGCTGTGAAAGCAGTCTTTTTGAGATCACACCTCAATTTATTTTTTTTTTTCTCTTCCCTGGAGATATTTTCTTTCAAATATCATGAAAAGGCATTGGATATTTTTTCAAAGATGCCCAGGAGAGCGAGCAGAAGGAAAGCCAGCCTGCACCGCAGCCTTGCGGATAACTGATTGCTTTGCTCATTTTGGTCTGACCCAGAACAAATATGTTTCATTTTTCCAATGAGCTGGTAAAAAAAAAAAATACAGTCCCCTTATTTCTAGTTTAGTTTACTTAGAGTTTGGTGTGTTTTTCTTTTTTTTTTTTTTTTTACCTTTTCTTTTATTCTCTTTTTAATGCAGGGCAATTTTCAGAACAAAAAGCCAAAATAGGGAATTGAAAAAAATCACTTCTTAGGGTTTCTTATTCTTGTCAATACAATTTGCCCCGCTCAGCCTGATTTCATAAACTATTTCAGTCACCTTGAAACACCTTTTCCTTTGACCCTTTCACTGCTTGCCAAAGTCATCCTGTCCAGCTGTGGTCCTCAGTGTACCCCAGCCAGGAATCAGCCAACACCCCAGCACCAGCACCTCCAGTGCAGGATGCAGCCAGCAGCGTGGTGCTCCACTCTGCACCGGGATCACGCTGGCTGCTTGGCTCGATGCTGTTTCCCGAGCGAAAGACGCTTCAGACTAAAGCCGAGATGAGGTTTGCCAAAATATTTGACAACATGAAGCACTGTTTGGCCGTGTGCCAGGAGCCCTATTTGAAAAGTGAAATTCAGCGTGCTCCAGCCCTGGGAGCCATTCCCATGCAGCTGGGGAGGGTGATGGCAGTGCCCAGAGATGGGGATGTGGCAGAGTGCCTCTGTTTAGACCCTGTGGACAATGAGCATCCTTGAAGCCCCCAGAGCTGTGGGAGGCAGGCTGCACCTCTTCTGACCAGATCCTAGGGTCAGGGTGTTGCTAGAACCCAAGCTTCCTCTGGCAGGGCACCGAGAGCTTGCCCGAGACAGGGCATGGCTCCAGGGCAGCCTGCCCTCCTCCAGCACAGCTCCCAGCTGAAACCCCATCCCAGCATGGCTACTGCTGGCTGCCATGTCCCACTGGCTCTGGCACAGCCTGCAGCTGAGATTCTGGACTGGGCAAGCAAGCCCTTCCAGATTCCATTTTCCCCCTGCTCACAGGTATATCAGGAGGGCTGTGCCAGGCCAAATGGTCCTGGCACCACACCACAGGCTGGTCCTTGTTTGGGAGCTGTGCATCGCACGCCTTCCTTGCCTTGGCTTTCATGGGACACCTGCCTGCTGAAAGTGGTAGCTTGGACAAGGAGTGGAGCATGTGGGCAGCAGGACCTCCTCACGCTGCTAAAAAAAGCAGAAGCAGCTCAAAGCCCCTATGGCAGCAAGGCAGGAAGAAGGCCAGGACACAGCCATACTGCTGCTTTTGTTCGTAAATTGGTCAGGATTTAGTACTGGGTAAAGCTGTCACATGGACCTCATCTTTCTCCCTGCACCATAAAGTGCTGAGCACACATCAGGGTGCTGTAAAACTAACTCATAATAAAAAATAAGGTCTTCCAGGATGAAAGACTAACCCATTATCCTCAGCACAGGGAGAAGTGTGATATAGGTAAGCAGTATTTTTGGAAGGCATCCCTGTCTTACCCTCACTTTCTCCTCCTACCCTTGCTGTGTAAGGTGCTATGGACACCTTAAATGCTCACCCACCCCTGCCCAGGCTGTTGTCCCTCTGTCACAGCCCTTGTAAGATGCCCAAAGCTGTAGTGGCAGCTTGAAAAAATGTTGCCCATTGCCCTTTGAGTCACCCCTCAGCCTCCACTCTTGGGGTGCCTGGGGTTTGCTTGTCTGCAACCCAAATAATCCAACCTTCATTTGCATCACTTTGCAGTTGTGCCAGAAAGAGAACAACAAAATTAAAGAGCAAAACACTGCAGTAAATACAAATCTAAAAGCAGTAAGCAGCATCCCTGGCAGCAGCAACACATGTCCAAGAATTCCAAATCCCAGTGCAGAAAGACAGCCCTTCTGGAAAGAAGGAGAGGAAAAGAGGAAACTCTTCTCCAAGATCCCCGAACCACAAGTCCCTGACTTGAGCTATGAAGTAGAACACTAAGATGGAAAAAAAAACAACAAGCCACAACCTTTTGCCAGTATGCTGATATTCATGAAAAGAATAAATATCTGGAAGGAAAGTAGTTGTTACTGCTGGAATAACACAATCACAAAGGAACACACCACAAATAATTACACTGGAACTAAGAGGGATGGACACTCACTCTGTACGCAATTAGGCACAGCTCTGAGTCAGGGAAACGCACATTTTTCTAGAAACATTGTGCTTCTCTGTAGCACAGAAATCACCTCCTGGATGGCAGGATAAAGTTGGTGTGGGTTTTTTTGGGGGGGTTTTTTTGGTTTTTTTTTTGTTTTTTGGGGGTTTTGTGGGGTTTTTTGTTTTTTGGAGGGTTTTTTTGTTTGTTTTTTGGTGGAATTACAAGTCTGGTTCATAAAGATGACTTCATATTTGGACTTTTTCTAAAAAGGTGTAATTCCTCATGGCATTCTGATAAAATGTTAACACTATGCAATACCAATAAAGCAGAGATTAAATGACTTGAGAGAAAGCTAAATGATATATCTCAAAAAGCACTTGTCAATGGGGAATTTTCATCAGATGGGAGCATTCCAGACAGGCTTCTGAGAAATCGGTACAAAGCCCCATTTTATTCAGCTTTTTCATCGATGATCTGAGAATAAGTATGCTGATAAAAAGGATGGATGACACAAAGATTAGTAGAAGGATACAAAAGAAAAAAGTAATGACAGTAAAAATCTAATGCATGGCTTGCTCAGAAAGGCTGCATTTCAAAATACAAAGGTACGCTGCAAACCCAAAATTAATTTGGATATTTAGGGACACAGAACAGCAGATTGTGCTTTCAGATGGCAGGACTATATCTGGAAAGGAAGAATAAGGTGGTGTACAAGTGGATCTTAGATTTCCCACTGGTGCAGTAGTAAAACGGGGCTTAAAGACCACAGATATATGAACACAACAGCAATGTAATATAATGTGAACTGCTTTTCTCTCTCATATGGCATTGTTGAGTCCAGTTCAGAGATACTCAGTTCTATGATTCTATGATATTGTGTCTTTTTCTGGTATCTACATTTTCAGAGCCTGTAGCAACACTGTGTGCAGAAAGACTCTTCAACACAAGTTAGATGGTCAGATAAAATGACTTGCAGTGAGACTTCAAGATCAGTCTAATTTATTTGAAAAGATTGAGGAGGGGAACTCGATTTAAAAAAAAAAAAAAAAAAGAAAAAAAAAGAAAAGAAAAAAAAATTACATTGTGCTACAAAACACTTTAATCTAGTGGAGGAAGGCAGAGCAAGGACCAAAACATGGAAATTGATGTCAGACAAATTCAAATTAGGCCCAACCTTTCAACAGTGAAGGTGATCAAACACTGGAACAAATTCCCTTAGGACATGCTAACTCTTCATCACTTTCAACTCAAGACTAGATACCTTGCTTAAAAAAGGATGCATTAGCCAGGGAAAAGTCACTGAGCTGCATACAAGGATAGGTGGGTGAAAATTAAAGGCCTGTGACATATAGAAGGCCAGGAGGGATTGTTTAAACCTTTATTCTGACCTTAAAGTATACAAATCTACCAAACTAGTCTCTCTTGGAAATGCTTTGCTTATTCCTTGCATTTCTCTTCTACCATCATATTTTTATCATAGAACTGTATTGTACGGACACTGTTACAGGTGTCAACCAAAGAGAGGCAAGCAGCACTATTAGATGCATCTGCAATTTCTTCACATGTCTCTTCCTCTTTTTTGTATCCCTTTCCATGAATGCTGATTGAAAAAAAACCAACACAAAAACCACCACAACGAAAACCCCAAATCAAACAAAAAACAACAAACAAACACACAAACAAAACAAAATTCAAACAAAAAAGGTGATGTTTCAACTGTGAACAGAACCATTTTGAGAAGGATTTTTTTTGCTCTGATGTATTGGTCACTATTCCCAGAAAAGCAAGACCAGGAAGCATTTGTGCCCCAGGTGATAATTTTCAGTACTGAGAAGTCTCTAACTGCAGACATGAAAGTAAATGGCGGATCACATGAGGTACATCAAACTAGCTTACATCTTCCAAACCTTTAGTTAAGGTATGGCAAGTTGCGCTTCAGCTTTTGTTTAACTTGAGAGAAACTAGAATAGAGAAGTTAAAGTCCAGGCATTTTGTTCTCACTGTACTTTCCAAGTATGTGAGCTAGCATATATTAAGATTACACTTAAAAAGCCTAGATGTAACATGTTCTGTGCAGGTTGAATACCAGAGGGCACATTTCTACACTAAAATGTTAAGCCAGCTGCAAAATGGGTGATACTTGGCCAAGTACTGGGGACTGGGAAAGCAAATCAGTTCAGTGCATGTACCTTTCCTCCTGGCATTCTTGTACAACTTATCATTTCTGCAGGATTTGAGAGCCTCTCTCTCAATGTGAACCCACTTAAAAATTCAGAGATCTAGTTCTCATTCCTTGTACTGTTAAGACAGTGCTGTCAGTGAGAAGGCAGCCTATTTGGGCCACTGGAATCTGACAACTTAGCATAAGCCTCTGTGCAAACAGAAGGCTAGCGCTGTAGTTCAAAGATGATAGTCGAACAAGATTTGCAAATCAGAGGCTTGAAATTCCACAAAGGAAAGATCAAACAGCCTCTTTCTTTTAACAAGCATCTCACTTCTTCAGGGGACTGGACAGTTTTCATCCAGAAAATAAATGCAGAAATTTCATGCAGAAATTAAATGCCATCATTGATACATATAACAAAATGTTATCCCTGACACTCACATTGTCAACTGCCAGCTCATCAGCATGTCTGGGAATTCATGGAGATGGTCCCTAACTAGCTATATTCAGAGCTTTGTCAGCAGAGATCACACTTGCACCCTGTCTCTGAAGGAGACATCCTTATTTTTATGGATAATTTTAGAAGTGGCTCCAAGCCTGTATCTCTTTAACAGCCCAGACTACAATCTTAGGCCCATGCATCTCTGAACTTTGTCTTGTCTGAATTTTGAATCTCCTTTCTGTGGCATCAATCCATTTCCAATGTTGATTTGCAAAAACAACAACAACCGTACCCCCCCACCCCTTCCCCAGCCTTTTCAAAACTCGAGCATGCTGGAGAATGATAATTCCATCATGACAACTTCTGAGTTTCTGAATTTTGTTTTTGATCCGTGTTGGATCACACCCAAAACTTTTCAAGCATTTTAATGAAGCACAATTGTGTTAAAATGTCTTGTCTGGTTTTGGAATGAAAATGTTAAGTATTTTGATTTGGGTCTCTCTGTCACCCTTTGAAAATGCTCAGATAGTCTTCCCTAAACTTGAAGTGTTTTGGCTTCCAATAAACATCACATTTTGACCAGAAAATATTTAGCTGAAAATGTTCCACCAACTCTACTTGAAATTATTCTGCTGTAGTGGTAGAGCTTGCAACACTTCTCATTGTTGAATAAATTATATTTCTTGCAACCTCCATATTACATTGAAGCAGGCAAGTAAATAGATGCTGAGCATGGCTTCTGCCACTGCTCTTCATCCCACAGGGGATGACCATGGGGGTTCTGTTGCTGTAGGCATGATGACCATAGTAATCCCTTGCCGAACCACGCTGGACCTGTTTGGCTATGTGCATGTGTTGACAGTTCATTACTGTAGGTTTTGGGTGCAGAAGCTTTGGCTATACTCATTCTGAGCATTTTAATAGTTATTTAGCCATTGGTCTTTCACACCATGCTAGATGCAACAGTCAGCTTCTTCCAGATTATTTAAAAATTATTCTTGTTAAATAACTAGTAGCTGCTATACTCAGAAATAGGAGAGGAAGTGCTGGCTTCCTCTAAGATCCTAAAATTTCAGCACTGACATCACAGTGGTAGGTATCCCCCATCGAGGTAATGGTAGTTTGTAGGGCGGTACAAAAATTGTCAGAAGACATGTTTTCAAGAAAAAGACTTAACATTGTAACCTAGCTTTCTCATGAGCAGAATAAAAGATCTGGCAAATGCCTGAGGACATCTTATATAAGATTTTAAATGGCCTAGGTGTCTGTTTTGAAGCCCTTGCTGGTTTTGCCAGTTATATCATAAAATTTCTTTCATAACTGTATTCAGCTTCAGCTTAAAACCATTTTTCAGTTTTTAGTCCGCCGTCCATTTTGGCAGTCTGTGTCCCAGAGGCTGATGCATCCCAAAATGACACAATGTTTAATCAGTCCCAAGCCAATTCATGGTAATATCCTTATTATAATTTTCAACCCTTAAAGTCTTCCTGTGTTCAATCTGCTCTGATGACCCATGGCTGGTGTCATTGCAGAGTGGAAGATGGTAGGGGGAATTGAACTCCTATGTGCTTGCAATGACAGCAGAAAGATGTAACATGTCAGGTGGATGTGTACCACGTCCTTCTGTCTTGCCTGGTGCACAGCTGTGATAAAAGCCTCCAGCTGCAGCCAGATAGCAGATGTTTTAGTTCAGGTAGCCGAGTCCTGCGTGGTCGGTGGTAGATGCCCAGAACGACCAGCAGCATGTAGCAGAGCATGAGCACGATGGTGTCAAAAGACCTCCCGTAGTGTAGGAAAGCAGAGGGAATGTTTAAGTAGTCTTCATCCAAGCTGGATGAGTGCTGTCAAGTAGTTTTCTCAATTCTTTCACCAATTTGTCTTGATTGCATTGACACTCTCTTGGCATCCACATCCTGTGATTATTCCAGAGAGCACATTTTTGATGAGGAAGATTTGTAAAAAGAGTAGATTTCAGGTAAAGCTCACTGACAACAAATTTTGAATTCACAATTGGCAATATTTGCACTTGAAATTTGCTTTGAGGAGTTAAAGATTCATTCAAGCAGGGGAGGGAACAAGAACGGCAAGTAACCCAGGAGTCCCATCCAAAGCACTAAAGCTTTCGTAACGTGTCTTGCCAGGAGGCTCTTGCATTTAAACAATGCACTCGAAACTACTGATGGAGGTCACAGGCAAGTAAATTTTAATCTGCACTAATTTTAGCTAGCATAATCTATTTCCAGTTTGTGAGCAGAAGTATTTGATGACATATATTTGTTTCTTTCATTTTGTGACCTTAAAATAGAATGGAAATAAGTTTTTTTAAAAAAGCCTTAAGTATTGTGGAATCGTCTGCAGCTGGAAGTCCATTCAGCCTCCCCCCCTTTTTCCTGTTTTTCTCAACTCAGGGGTAAGTTATTGTAATTTTTTTTTTTTTTTTTTTTTTTTTTTTTTTTTTGGTCAAGCTATTGTAGCCTTTTTCCCCCATTCTTATGAATGTAGTTTAGACATGACCTGTGATCCTTCAGACACAGGCAGGGGCATCATTCACAGCACCAGCTCTCTTTAGTAGAATCCAGAAGAAAGCATTTCCTGACTCTCCCCTTCAGACATGCAGACACAGATATTTCAGGAGGCAAAATGTTGGGAGGCAAATCCCAACATCATCTTCTTCACTGTGGAGCATCACTTGTCAAGGGTGGATTTCAGTGATCTGGCTGTTTTGTTTGCTTTTAGAGATGTGCTTTCTGCCAGGGAAAATTAAATCCACTATAAATTTACGTTTGCACATGTGATAGATGAGGTACTGGTTAAAATGCATGGGAGGGTGTGGTGCTTTTGCCCATTCTGTCCCAAACATACTGATTTTTTTGTCTGTGCATCTCCTCTGTAAAAATAGAGCCAAAATGCGCTCCAGTGGCAAAACAGAGTTCTTAAACTTAGTCATTCCACAGTCTTAATAAATTATGATATGTGAAGCACTTGAAGGTAAAAAGGAAGAAATGGCTCCCAAAACCCATTAAAGTATTGTTTTCTAGCTCTTTCCCTTTACAGTAGCAGGAAGACAGTGCACCCTCTGTGAGAAGAGAAGAGAGAGAAGACTCACTCTTCTGTTTTCATTACTGTTGATTCTGATTTAATTAAGACTCTGCAAACTAGATGAGAGTGAGTCTAGTTGAGTCAAAGGGGGCCTTTCCAAAGAACCCCACACTGCCATGAGGAACTCCACAAAGAAATCCACAAGCTGAAAGACTGCCCTGAGCGGTAGTGGAACAAGCATTTAGGACAGACTGGGTTGAGAGTGAAGGTCACATCACCAGTGGGGTCCAGGCTGAAAATTATGAGTTATGATACTCACGATAATTTATGATGAATGAAGCAATACAAGCCCCTGTGTCCTGACTGTATTTCAAAGGAATTATGTTATTTTGCTCCCCCCACCATTTAGTTGAGTTCTGTATTCTTCAGGCATCCTTCCTAAATTGCTGCAGAGTGCTGACACACTCTAATAAATGGTTGCCCACTTCCAGCCCAGAGGTGGATGCAGTTCGGGGATGAGTGGAGTGACATCTGGACATTGGTGCATTTTTTTAAGCAGAGTATTTTGGGATCTTTCTGGCTGATAAGTGCTATGTGAATGCTCGGCATCATTATCAAGTAAATTATGTCACCTTGTAAGTTAATTTCTAATTACACAATTACTTTATGTGATATTAATATAAGGTAATGTGAGATTTTTCAGCAAACTCTAACTTTAAGTAAATATTTTTTTTGAGACCAAGTGATTTATTAAATTAATTCTTTATTAGGCCTAATTTAGACTTCAGGCCATTTTTACTAGTACTTCAGCATAAAATTATTGCATAATTAGTAATACAGTTGTCATACTTATAAGTAATGGTTTTACTTAGAACAAATTAAAAAGGATTAGGTTTTTTTTAAGAGGGTACTGGGTCTCAGGGGTAATAATAATAAAGAATAACTTACTTCATTACACCTTTTCTATGTTTGATCATCCTTTGGAAGCGTAGTTTTATAGAGGTCACCTCACCTGCTGTTCTTCCCATACAGCAGCTTTTTCTGGGGTGGAACAGGCCACATATTTTTTACATTTGCTCAGCAACTAATGAAGTTTGTGGGGTGCAAGTGGTTTCGGCTTCAAGCTTCTACCAGATGTTACCACCCCACAGCAGGGACAGATGAATGGCTCATGAAACAGCCCCTTCCCTAGCACAGTTTTACAGCCAGCCTGGTAAAGTAAGCTGACATCAATTTGATTCATGCTAATCGAGCAAGCTGTAAAGTGCAGCAGCTGACCCAGGAGCTGTTTGGTTGTCCCTTATGTGGGAACTGCAATCTCTGGGAGAGAGGTTTGATGGAGAGCTGCAGGCCATAATGCCCTCAGCCATCCCAACTTAATTTGCTGACGCGAGAGTAGCAACGCTCTCTAACAGAGCAGGCATTTAGTGCGGGAAGAGGAGAAGAGCTTAGCCACTTAATCTGCTGAGGGAATGGAAGAAGGCAGAGCATATGGACACTTGTTGGAATTTGTTTGGGATGCTGATGCTAACACCTATGCTTAAATATGTGGGAGGGATGAAAGAAGATATATATAACCACCTGAGAATTCAAAGCCTCTGATTTTAACTTGGCCACAATGCAGGTTCTAGCAATGTGTGCTAGAAGACATTTCAGCTCTATTTTTTTGTGCACAGCAGTTCCCTGTGGTATCCTAGCAGTCTGGCTTGGTCTGTTATATTCGGTAGCTTCACATCCTGCAACGCATGTGTAGTGCTCAGACCTGCTGCCATTCAGTAGTGATACCATTAGGCTAGGGAGGATTTCTAGGAGAGCAATGTAGTACTGTACCTGTATATAGTTTCTCGTCAAAGGGGCTGAAAATCTTCAGTTCCTCCAAGTCTGAACCCTGGGCTGTTACTTGTGAGAGGCTTGCCAAGGTCAGGTCATTAACTGCTTTGGTTTTAGAAGTTAAAACTTCTTGCCTGTGGAAGTCACATATCTGAATATAAAATGCAGAAGCTGAGCAGGGAAAGAGAAACCTCTGAGCAGAATGATCCCTGAAGCCCCTCACCCAAGGAAACTGGCAGGCACTGGGAGGGAAGTCTGAATTCTGTGATTGAGCAGATTGCATAGGGTGAGCAGGGGAAATCACCTGTAGTAGCAGCCGCCTATGCCTTCCCTTTCATGCCCATTGTAAATAAATTGCATTTATCATTACCTTCACCCTTTGTCTCCAGGCTTCTGAGGTGTTGAAAGCTCCAGTTAAATGGCTTGCCCAAAGAAAACACTGTCATATTTGCATAATATTTTCATAGACACCGAGCTCAACCTGAGCCTGAAGGGAGACAGGGATGTTCCCTGCATATTTTATATTCCTGTCTTCAATTCTCACTAAACCTAAGTCTAAACTGTGGCATGGATAGGTGTATAATAGAGAGAGAGAAAGAGCTGAGAGGTCTGAATTTGTCTGGGGTATTTCCAGACACTCTTAGTTTAAGAAGCTACTTACACCCCATGGAAAACTCTGACATAGTGCTATTTAGAAACAAATCGTCTTCCATTTCACCTCTTTCTCAGTATTCCTCTTCCCTCATTCTTCATTACTAGGGACATCTGCATGAAAACAGAGTCTGGATTTTTTTTTTTTTTTTTTTTTTTATATCATGGGAGTTCATCTGCCTCTGCTGATTATCCCCTCCCTCCCCTCTCCTTCTGAAGTCATTATCTTCTGATTGCATTACATTTGCAGCCATCCCACCGCGGGCTCTCTTCTCATCAAGATTCTCAAGCTAAGCAGGGGAAAGGATAGGTCAGCCTGCAGAGAGGAAATCTCAAGGAAAGCCTGGCCCTGGCAGGAATGTTGGGGTCTAGTCTGTATCACTGCCTCTATCAGCCATGTCATGCTCAGTCATTGGTATTTTCTTAAATGTGCAATGAACCCAGTCAATTTCTCCCAAAAGACCGTGTTGGAACAAGAGTTGGAGGAAGTATTTTTGATAAGACATATTATTTGCTGCAAAATGCAATGTCATTCATGTTGCCTACCCTGCAGATGTTGGGAAGCTTGAATTGAATTAAGGAAACTTTCATTGCAGGAGTGGGGAGAGTAACTGGAGATGCAAAATCCTACTCATGTCCTTGAAACCAGAACTGGAAGCCTTAATTACAACAGAGTAACAGTCTTGCTCTGGGCAAGTAGTATTTGTTTAACTGAAGTGGAACGGCTTCCTTAGGAGAAATTGAGGGAGACCCTTGTCAGAACACACACAAGCAAAGTTTGTATCCTTACTTTGAGTCAGAAAGTGGATTTGGTCATGGGTCTACTGTGCCTTTACATCAATGGAATTTTGCCAATTGGTCTTCCCATATGCTAGAAAAAACCCCTACCTTTTATCTGTTGAAACATTCTAACAGACTTATCAAAGGGTGGGACTACCTTGATGAGTATCATTAAACAGGAAAGGGCACAAAATAATTTTGGCTTAGCTAAGGTCACAAAATGAGCCAATGCAAGAGTTGAACCCGAATCCCAGGTGCTTGGCCACCCAGGCCTGTTTTTTTAGGATACACTTGTCAGACTATTTCCATCCATGATTATCTTATCCTTCATTTGACTGAACCCATTTAGAGATTTAAAAATAAATTCTTATGTTTGCAGTATTTTTCATACTCAGAATTCCATGTCCTTACTGCATTCAGACAGAAAATTCTTCAGGACTCTGTATAGTGGACTTGAGAAACAGGTCTCCTAACAAGCTTTTTTCCACTAGACCCGTCAGAGGAACATTGGTATTATTTCTTACCTGCTCATAACTACATGCAAATGCTCTCATAAAGACATTGTTTGCATTGTTCTACCCCAGCTCCTTCTTTGAAAATATTAAAAGCAATGGAAAGAGGTCGTTCTTATTTCTTGTAGCAAAACCCATATGTGTCCAAGACAGCAACAGGGCCATAGCAGTAATGCAAAGCAAGATGCAGAGGAAATTGTAAACAATTTTGGTATAGGGTAAGAATGACAACCCTTTCTTCCAAGACAGATGCCTAAGCTGTTCTGGTTTTCCCCAAGAGGTATTGCAAAGGTAATTCTAACTAACAGCTCCAATACATGTGTACACTTTGTATCTCTGGATAGGGGATGCCAGCAAATATTGAATTTACTTCTAGAATTAAGTGACCATGCAACAGCATGTTATTGCATTTAACGCTAGTTCTGTACTGCAAAGAGTATCAGTGATAGAAATCAGTTTAAATGTAGGATGATCTGATTTCCCAGTATCCCATTACAGCTGGTAGCTCTGCAGTGTTACTGCAAAGGGTTTGACATCTCTAAGTTGATGGGTGCATCTGTCTCAGGATGTGCTTGCAAAAGGCTAGATAGCACAGTGGGTGGTTTGATCCTTCAGACCCAAGTGTTTGTTCCTTAAGGCTATGTCAAGGATGAGATCATGATCTCTTTTCTATTTTAAATCATCTATGTGAATTAATTTCAAGCAAGTTGTGGATTTGGTTTGGATTTTGTCCCCTCTGGGGATTTTTCTTAGGTTGGGACTAGACAGGAAGACTTCTGTATGCAAAAGAGACTGCTTAACTTGAAACTGCGTATTTATGCGGAATGAATATCCCCATGGATACTTCCCAGGGTTGATCTATACTTAAAGATGATAAGGGAGTTGGTTAGGTTACTCATGGTTGTGTATCCTTCAGGGAGATAGGCAGAAAATAAGTCCAAGACCAGCAACAGCACAGCATCTGGTGATGCCAGCACACATCCTGCTTCATATGTTATATACTATGTCTTAAAAAAAAAAAAAAAAAGCAACAGAGGAATTCACATTGTTTTGAAGTTAATCACTGAATTAAATTGCTATTTGTCAATAGCTATGTAATTTGTATTACGGATTACAGTCGTGTAACTCTCAGACACGTTTTACCAGGGTTTCAAATTCTTTAATAACAATATTTTTCAAAAAATAAGCAATGCCACTAGTTTTCACCCCACCCCTTTTAAAATCATCTTATTCTGAGGGTTTCCATCAGTATAATAGCCAGCTCTGCAAAAATTCCTACTAAATAAATTATCACCAGGAGTCTCAAAATCCATTACCATAAAGCCATTTTCCCCTCCCCAATCGATGGCCTGCTGTGTTGCTGCTAATGGGACTGTACACACATGTTGCACAGAAAGGAATTAATTTGCAGGTTCCTCAGACTTTTTTTGTTTTATTTTCTTGGTGGAGAGGGGGCAGGAGAGGAACGTCACAGGAGCATTCAGAAACTGTTTCACTGAACTCCACCTTTATCATAGAGAATATATCCTTCAGTCTGCAGAGAGAGGCACATTCAGCTTACACATTGGAAGAAAATTTTCTGTACTAATTCATAGCAGACATGGGAGAAGGGCAGAAAATATGAAGGAAACCTCAGAGAATGTGACTGCTGCCTTTATTTTGATCATCCTTTGTGGGCAGAAACACGTCCGCATATTCTGCTACCGGTTTACAAACGTACCCTAATTATTTCCAGTCATAGCCTTCCCTATTTCAGTCCCACCTTCATCCTACAGTTCTGCCATCATATGTTCAGGCTGGTTCCCTGCTTTTGCAGCCCTGGGCATCCTACGTGCAGTCTGCCAGTGCACAATGTTCATTTTATTCTTTCTTGTTTCATACAAAGTGTAGTTTTCTTTTTAAAAAAAAAAAATGAATAATCATTGATATTTCTTTCTCTTTTTCTTTTCAGGTAAGTGGCTGTTTCTGTTTTTATAAAACTGGCGAACAATCAGCAAGCCTCAGCTCTCAAAGGTACTCTTTGTGGTATGGTTTCTTTCTAAGCACCTTGAAGTATTTTCCTCATCCGCATTTGTATAGCACATCAGTAGGAGGTTTGAGATAGATGAACTGGGATTTAACCTTAACCAAACAATAATTTCTCTTCTTTGATTTCTCTAGTTTAGTCTAGCCTTACTGAGGTGCCCAGAAATAGGAGCTAAAGGTACAGTGGCAGGAGAGATTGTTCGTGGATCTTCAACCGCTAGGAACAAAAACATGAAAGGCTGTCAGCACAGTGGGTGGCAGGCTGTGCAAAGCTCTTCCAAACATAGAGCCAGCTTATACAGATGCACTGCCTGTTGCATATGCCAGTTCCTTTCGTGTTCTCCTTAATGGGTGCCTGTTAGGGGAACACTTGGGAGACATACTGATGCACCAGAGCTAAAATGTTCAAAACGTTTTATTCACATTTCTAAATCTGGCAAGGCTGATTGATACCAGCAAACATCTGACTCTATCTTCTGCTGCTGATTCTCTTGGGGAGGAGGCATTGCTCAATATTGCATGGTGACCATTGTGAAATAGTTGTTTAGGGCCTCAGAACCATACAATTGACTTCAATAGTTGCGAAGTTTTAAAATCATATACTTTTACTTTTTTGGATTTTGGGTTTTTTTTTAGTATTACGAATCTGCAGTCTGTCCATCCTTCCTCCTGGGAAGAAATCTTGATGACATAAACAGTATCAATCACTGGGCAGAATGTTGACACAGCATGAGACTGATTTTACTTCAAACACAAGGTTTGAAGGGCATTTCCATGGGATGGAAAAAACTAGCATTAAATTGCTCAGATGCAGAGAACTCCAATTCGCTGATATGTAAGACAATTTTAAAGGTCCCTGATTTGTTGCTTGATAGTCTTTGGTGCTGAATGGGCAATTATTTTCTGGTGTGACTAAACTATTGTCTCAAATGAGCTAGTTGGACATAGCTCTGAGTATTACCAAGAAATGAAAGTCTGGAACACATTAAATATCAATATTAATTAATGACTCCTGGACACATACAGGAAATTGCCTTAAACCTCCAACCTTCTGAAAATATCTTGAAGTGGGATTACTGACATAAAGGATTTGATCTAATTATCAGTGCTAATTTCCTTTATGATGGTGGTAGCAACGCTGTTGTTAAAATGGCACAGTCAAGATTAGTCACCTACAGTATTAGTGTTAATCCTTTATCTGGATTACTAATATTTTAGAACTAAATCTTTTAGAAATTATCACCACCCATCCTGCTCCACAGTTTGTGTGGTGTAGGCTCAATTTTCTCATCCTGATGTGCTGGGTTTCGGGTTTTATTTCTTGAAGCTTTCTACTCCTCAAATTGGCGTTATTGGTTACACTTTCCTAGCCTTTGTATGATTTGAAATGCTAGCTGTACACCATAAGAGTAGGAGGCAGGTAAATAGATTGAAATGATTTAGTAAGATTATGTGTTTTTCCCTCTGGCTTAGCCATTAGAGGTAGCAAACTCTGTGAAATAAACAAAACCCAAGAAAATGGTGATGAGGGGGCAGGAGAGTAATGACACAAAACAAAGTTGTCTAGAAGATATGGCATCTTCATCTCCCTGATGTGAATTTTTTTAGGTGTGTGTAAAGTAAGCAGTTGTGAGGAGGCCTGTGTCTCTTAACAAATGGAGCTCAAAGCCTGGCACTTTTTTGCTGGGACAAAACAGAGAGGTCTCATGGAAGCAATGGGAGCTATGGGCACTCCTATAGCCCTTGGTGGTGGTGAGAAGATGCTTGCTCCGTTAGCTTCCTGGGAAGCAAGGACTCCTAGCCTTTCAGTCATCATGCCTTAACAGGCAAAATTATCTCAGAGAAAAAAGCCCCCAAGGTCTTAGAGCCCTGGTATTTGCCTAAAGAATATATAGTGTAGAGAAGGTTCCTGAAAGAACCAACCAGCTCAGTTCCCCCTCCAAGACTTCAGCCTTGAGAAGAGAGAAAACTCAGCTGAAAAACTGCTACCTTCAATGCTGACACAGAGAAATGCTACATGTCTATGCAGTTCATTATCTGGTACTTGGATCTTAGTGAATAAAGTTACTGCTGAAGAAATCCCATAGCCACCAATGTCATATCAGACAGCACAACATGCTATCAGCTTTTAAATGTCCAACTCATCAACACAAATTGGTTCCTCTAAACAGCAGTCCCATGCAGAGATCAGTTTACCCTTGACAGTCCTGTTTTGTTTTTTGAATCTGTCCTGGTTTTCTTTCTTACATACTTAAATGGTCAGCCAATCTCTTTTTACATAGTAGGTCTGAAGTATATTAATTGTCACACAGACCTCATTTGGAAATGTGTGTCTTTTATTGGTCATCTGGTTTGTTTGTAATGCTGTTTTATCGACAACAGTTTCTGGGTAATGATCCAAACCTCTGCAGTGCTTTTATATAGACACATGATGCTTTGGTAGGGAATAAGAGTTTGAGAGAGAGCTGTGTAGTAGCTACAGGTTTTGATTCAGCGGTTGTGCCAACAGGTATAGGACATGTCCTCTGCTCCTGAGCAGAAAGCAATTTAAAAAGTACCACTTTTTAGAGAGCTGTCTCATCGCCGTGCATCAAAACAATTGAGCAATAAAGGGCAACACACAAGATAAATGAAAGAAAATCTGGCAAATTCTTGTGTGGCAGTGACACACGCTCACAGTTCTGCAAGTTAGCAAATAGAGGTGATAATAACAATAATAAAAAAAATAGAGCCAAGACAGTGAATCACAAAATGCACTTTATTCACTCATTTTGAAAGTTGCTCATTGTCTATACCTTTCTAATGCTCTGGAGCAGATTTCATGAGAGTTATAAACCTTTGATGATATGCCACCTCTCCCTATAAGCGTCAATCTTTGCTGAGCAGTGCGGCAGTATTATTGTAGGTAAGGATCTTTATGTAGAATGTATTAATGAGTCTTTTACATACAAAAAGAGGGGAGAGAGAAACACTGGAAGTTTCTTCCAGTGATGCAATTGTTATCTGCAGCAGAACAGTGTGCTGTGTTTGGAAGGAAATGTGGGCTGGGGAAAATGATGGAAGATGTGCAGACATGCAGTTATCCCCTGTGACTTAGGGAAAGGAAGAATGAATGTAAAGGGAGCAGTCATTAATGTTCATGTCTGCTTGTACGCATACATATGCTTAATACTTGCAAGTTCATATAGGAGTATACAAGCACATATCTGTATCTGTGTCACTTTATGACAAGAGACCTCAGAGAGGTGAGGAAGGAGGCCTGTGTAGTTTATTCCTTCTGTTTTATAGATCTGAAAAATTGGGCATAACTAGTTCTCAAGTCATTTGTCAAAGATCAGCCAAGCAGGTGAATAGGACTCTGGTCTTTGTAACCCCTGCCCTACATGGTATCCACTGAGAAATACTGCCAGCTGATCTAGGATCTCTGCATGCCAGGAAATGATAGAAGAGTACCTCCAGCTAGAATGAGGAAAGTATGAAGTGTTTTTCTGGGATTCCCACACATATATCTCTCCCATCACATCCCCCAGCCTCCAAAGCACCCAGAATGAATCTCCTATCTTTCACTAAAAAATTTATTGTATGTAAAAAAAAACAAACCCAACCCTCTGCTGCTCTTTCTATGTTTTGAAAACTTCACAGGGAAAAAAGATTAGAGAGATACTACTTTACTTATTTATTTATTTATTTAGTCTTTTAAATGAAAGCACGGTTCCTCAGGAGATGTTTGGCAGCTTCTTTAAAAATCTGATACCCTCTTCTGATGTTTCTAGCTCATCGTTGTCTCACTTCTCAAGCTTTCACCTTTTCAAAACCAGTCCCATACTGCTGGAACTCACCAGCTTCTTTCAAAGATACTACATTTGAAGCTTCTAAGAAAAGCTGGATTTGTGATAGGGTGTTGCTAAGACTCACTGAAAGCATTTTCCAATTGTTATACATCATCTATATTTTGCCAAGTCCCAAATTTCAAAAATGGGTTGTCTAAATCTCCCTGCAAAATGGTTTCCATAGATCAACATAGGCAAACAGTTCTTTCTAGCTGCAGGCAGTGTAAGCTTCTGAACTGGAAACCACTTTGAGAAGAGATATAAAGGAGCAGCCAGACTCACTTGCAGTACAAACATGACTGAGACTACCTTTTTTTTGGGAGAATGGTAGGACCTATTCCTCACTGTCTAAATAGTACCATAGTCCTATTTACAGTGAGGGTAGGTAGGGTGGGTGAGGGGGCTGTAAATATCTTGCTTGTGGAAGGCTTTTGCAGAAGGGTTAGAGGTGCCATGACATTTATCCAAGAAGCAAATGGGGAGGAGGACACTGCACACCAGTTGCCCCTGCAGCATCCTTAGAGCTTAACAGTCAGACTGAAACTCTGGCCCCCAGAAGAGATTCATTTCCTATACTGAATATTATCTATGGACAAGAGATGCAGAAGCATTGGTCTGTCTACCTGTCTGGGTTGTTGTTTTCCTCCACTTGAAAGCCTCCCATTTCCGACCTAGCTAGCTTGGCGGTCCCTTGGCAAACTTCTGGATAGCAGGTGTTTAGCTGGGTGACACGGGCAGCATAAGAGGCTGCCGTGGATGGTCTGTAAATCAGTTTGTGCTGTGCACCAAGGCTCTATCTTAATGATGAATCAGAAGAGAAATGTTATTAATATTTAGTGTACAAGCTGAATGTCTGGCATGCTGTTATTAGTTACACATCATGAGGGGTGCAGTATCGGCTACCAGTCAGTGCAGGTCACTTCCTCCAATGTTCTCATTCTGCAGACTTAATTCATACAGTATTTTTCCATTCACCAAGACAAATATCTGCCCCATTTAGAGGAGCTTTGTCAAAATCTTCTAGCTAAATCTTTAAATTGGCGTGCCCAGCTTTCAAGACTCCTTTCTGTGAGACACTTGATTACTTTTGAGCACAATTCTTCAAGCGGTAGGGCACTACCATTTTTTAAAGCTGTTCTGTCTTGCACCTCAGCCATGAGACTTCATGGGAAAAGGCAGTTCAGGGCTGAGCCATAGAGAGTAAGAAGAGATCTCAGCTCTTTGCTTGTCTCAATTTGTTCTTCATGAACAACCTACTGCTTGGCTTGACTGGGCTTCAAGTGCAGTTTGCAGGCCAGAACTATATCACTTAACCAGCAACAGAATGCTGCTGGTGAAGACTGGTGGATAATCCAGATTCACAAGTGCTACAGGAAACAACTCAGCAGCAGTTGCTATACCACTGCTGGGTCATGCTGGAAACCAGCTGCAGACCCATCCTGTGCTATAGCTATGGAGACACCGGGTGGATAAAATTGTTCCCCATTTGTGATGTCCTCCTCAAGCCCTTTCATCCACCAGCTTCCCAAGATAGACGATGCATGCTTTTGCTGCTAAGATTTCTGAATGCCACTCATTGGGTGAGGAAGGATAGCTGCCCCTGACTTACTTCTTGGCCTGTAGCAGCCTGTGATGCATCTCTCCTCTTCGGTAAGATGAGGTTTTATCCATAAGTACAAGGAATGTCCCCAAGGGTGAGAACAGTAATCTAGGCCAGTATTTTGTCTGCAAGCTGTGTGAAATAAAGTGCTTTTTCAGACTGCGGACATTAGGAGATGCATTCTTGCCTATTTGCTTTCGTATCTGTTTATGGTCTTGTTATCCATGAATTTGTCCTACTGTTTAACCTGCTGATACAATCTGCCCCTGCAGCCACCTACAGCAGCAGACTAGCTATATGCTATGTGGAAAAAAAACTAAACCAAACAAACAAAAAAAGAGAACAAAACAAAAAAAAAACCCAAACAAAACAAACAAAAAAATCCCCAAACCAAAACAAAAAAGCAGAGAAGGACCTGGGGGTGTTGATCAACAGCAGGCTGAACATGAGCCAGCAGCGTGTCCAAGTAGCCAAGAAGGCCAATAGCATCCTGGCTAGTCTCAGGAATAGTGTAGCAAGCAGGGCTATAGAAGTGATTGTCCATCCTGTACTTGGCACTGGTGAGGCCACACCTTGAGTACTGTGTTCAGTTTTGGGTGCTGCAGTATAAGAAAGACATTGAGGTGCTGGACTGGGTCCAAAGAAGG
The DNA here is from genome assembly GCA_024605025.1 of Megaceryle maxima. Taxonomy (NCBI): domain Eukaryota; kingdom Metazoa; phylum Chordata; class Aves; order Coraciiformes; family Cerylidae; genus Megaceryle; species Megaceryle maxima. The sequence goes on along the minus strand of JANHGN010012226.1, from coordinate 54,407 downwards.
GCACTGAAGCTGCTGAGGGGTCTGGAGAAAATGTCTTGCGAGGAGCGACTGAAGAAGCTGGGCTTGTTTCATCTGAAGAAAAGGAGGCTGAGAGGAGTCGTTCTCACTCTTGACAACTACCTGAAAGGAGGTTGTAGAGAGGTAGGTGTTTGTCTCTTCTTGTAAGTAACAAGCCCTAGGACAAGAAGAAATGGCATCAAGTTGCACCATGGGAGATTTAGGCTGGACATTAGGAAAACCTTCTATCCAGAAAGGGTTATCAAAGACTGGAACAGGCTGCCCAGGGAGGTGGTTGAATTGCCATCCCTGGACATATTTAAAAGCTGTCTAGATATGGTGCTTGAGGATATGATGTAATGGTGGAACTGGTAGAGTTGGATAACAGTTGGACTTGATGATCTTGAAGGTCTTTTCCAAACACAGCACTTCAGGAAAGGAAAGGAAAAGAAAAGGGAAGCCATTGTATTTCTGGAATAAATTATTTTTCTCTTCTGGTTATTTAATACTACATGGGAGCATTTGCAGCCTCAGGAGTTGAGTGGCTTCTTGTGAAGGGAACAACATTGAGACTTATGGGGCCTTTTCTGATTTCATGCTGTTTTCATGCACGGGCCCATCCTTTGCTTTCTCCCGTGTTACCCCTGATTCCCAGCAGCACAGCTTACATTAGATTTAGAGCTCATGAGCTTCTGCATCATTCATTCCTCTTCCACTAAACTGACGAACTCTTGAAGTTCTACTTGCTTGGAACCAGCACCAGTGAGAAGACTAAATGAAGCGAAAACAATTGTATTTATAAAGCACATCTCTTCTTATGGCATTTAGGGGGAAGCATGTACAGTTCTCTTAGTCTGTTCTATTTACAAGATACACCCAGCTCCTGTTCATCTTGGAAAAAAATGATGACAAGAAAAGCAACAAAGCCATACACAGGTAATAACACTTCTGGAGTGGCTGCTGGAAAAAAAAATAATGTACAGCTCCCAGCAGAAACAGTTGCTTTTCTGTCTATTAACCCATTCCCCTCCAAACCTCTCTTTTCTGATCCTCAGCTGTTTCCACTTTTCCATAGTGTATGTCTTCCATGTGCTTCACTGGTGCAATCTATTCTTGATCAAATTGGGGTGAAACTTCTTGTAGGACATACTCACTGACCCACAGTGCTCCTCTGCACTTCACATGGGAAATAAAAGTTATTTTTGAAGTGAAAACTATGAGAGTGAATTATTTGACCTGAATAGTCTTATTTTAAGATTATTTTCAGTCTCTGCTTAACCAATCTATTCTGACCACATATTATATTAACAGATTAAAAGTTCGGCTCCACAGTGTCATAATTTTGTTATTTCTAAATTTTAGCAAGCATGCTGGAAATACATCAAAGATTATAAATGTCTATATATGGCTATTTTTCCTGTAAAAAATAAACAAAGGCAATTTTGGTGCAGTAGACCAAAACCAACCCAATAAAATCATTGCATGAGGTAGTCGGGAGGGGATGAATAGGCACAGAGCGTGTTCTGAATTAATTTCTTAATGTTATCATTAATATTCTTACAAATCACGTAGTTCTGTAATGTTCCAGTGACATAATCCTTTAGACTGTGACCTGGTGCCCACTGGTGTCAGTGGTAACTGTCAGTAGATTAACTATTTAAAAAAGGGTTCAAAAATGCAGTAACTCTTCTCTCAGTTGAATAAAAGTGGAATGTTCTTTTGCAATGGAATTAAGGTCATAGTAGTTAAAGATCCTGAAGCATTTCTGCCAACTTCAGAGCATGCATTCTGAGAGAGAGATAAAATTCCATTTAGGAATAATTGCATTTATTCTTCCTATGTTTTTGATGTTGTTGTTGTTGTTGTTTGTTTGCTGGGGTTTTTTTACCATTTTATACCACCTATGGAGATCCCTGTCCTTCCTACCTGTGCAAAGTAGACACATTTCAGTAGACGAAGTGTGTGGAGTTTGCAAAACCTTTAATGATTTCTTGGGAAGAAGTATAAATACTGTCTCTAATATTGATGCTAATAAGTTGTGTGCATATTTTTTTAAATCGCAATCAGAGTATAAAGATTTTGCTGTGAATTGTAAAATTAGCCAAAGCTGCCTGGCATGTCGCTGCTGCACTTTTTCTCTTCCACATGACATATTCTTAACTAAGTCAATCATTTACATGGGCTTTAAATTTAATTTAAATGTAATGAATTTAAATTGGGCTTTGCCGTATTTCAAGGTTGCTGGGTTACTTTTCTGTAAGTTAACATTCAGTGCAAGAGATTCAACTTCTGGATCTTGGTTTCAATTGCTCTTCCTTACTCTCAAACCCCCTCTATTTCTTTTTTTCCCCCCTCTTTTCCACTTTCCCAAATCAAACCCAGCCACATTGCCTTTAGCTAACCTGTGACCCAGGCATGTGGGCAGGAAAAAGGGGGCAAAACAGCTGCAAGCTGTGCATGTTAGGAGTGTGAGGATTACTGATGAGACCCAGCAACAGAAAAGTATTTTTAAAAAATATTTTTAAAAAAAATCAAATAGATACATTTTGGGGAGGAACACTGCAATTCTCCCTGCATATTAGTGCCTATCTCAGCAATCATTCTCTTCCTCGATCAGGAGCCCTCTTAATCCTCCACCCCATCACCCTCCTCCATCAAATCTCCAATACTTCTGAAACAAATCAAATCAAGAATTAACCTTTCAACCATGAAACATTCCTTTGCTATGGTACGTGGGTCCCCTGTTAATCACTCTGCTGCAAAAACATGAGGCAAAGAATACACTTTTAGTGGCACTGGACTTCCACATTTTCTACGTTTGCTCTTGCATGTCTTGTAAAGATCCCTAAGTCCATTTCAGCACCAATCTCATGATGCCTTTTTCCCAGACATAGGGTTTGGGAGATACTGGTCTATGATGGACCCAGCCTGGAAGAGGTTCTATAAAGCTCTGAGTTGAATTCCCACATGTGACAGGCAACCACTATCTGTTGATGCGTAATCATATATCTTTGCAGATCACTGATGCGGTGCTGCTGGTACATTTAGGGAGGCTTTTCTTTATTGTATTTAAATAAAAAAGGAGTGTAAGTAGTGCTTGCTCAAAAGAGAAAAGTCAAGGTGAGCAACATGGGGAGAGAAATTCTGGGCAAAGGGAAGACAGAGTCTAGGGACTTGAATTTGAAGCAACTCAAGAGGTAAGAAACAGGTGGGTTTTACATATCTTACGGTCTGTGCCTCACAGAGCCTGATCCCAGCACTCTTCTTGCACAAGTGGAACATGTAAACAATATGCCTCGGGTATTCTGCTTACCTCTGTAAAGTCTCATTGTTTACTTGGTTGTTCTTCCACATCCCATGTTTCTAACCAAACTCATTCTCATACCTGTCTGTGTTCCTGACAGTGCCATTTAGCTTTATCGATACCTGGCAGGGATATAAATGTTCAGAGGATATTCACAGATTAGAGTCTTTAATTGAACTGTGGCTGCTCTGAGTTGCACCTTTGTTCATTAGGTGATATTGACCAGACAAAAGATCATTTGCATTCTGCAGCTTGACTCCAGCAAGAGCCAAAATATTTTTCCAATACAAAGTAGGGAAAGAGAAGCCCAAGTGACCATGATGTGTTCCAACTAGAGCCTACCACCCACTGGCAGTGTAAGCTGGAAAGTCCAGCTATGATGCAATATACAATGATGGGGAAGGATGTCCCCACTGCACTTCATAGTGCCCCCTCTGTGGATTCATTTCTCTCTGGTTCCTTTTCCCCATAACAATTTCATGTTCTGTTACATTTTCTTTCTCCTTAATTGGAGCTGGCATTAATTGATACCATTGTTTTATTACATCTGAATGTCATCTTCACCCTGAAATAAGGTCAATGGACCTGTAAATATTGCAGTGTGCTAAGTCTCCTTTTATCTTCAAATGAGAATTGGGGTGCTACTGCCATGCGACTCAGAATTAGCTCTATCCCAGTGGCTACAGGCTTGCTGTGGGTTAACAGAATGCTGGCTGCAAAGCACAGAAAAAATATAGTGGTTCAATAGTAATGAAGTAACAATGTACTAACATAGCAAAAAATGGAGTGAAAATTATAGCATAGCTGATTCATCACTGTGTTATTCTACTTAAACCAGTAGTGAATCAGAGCTAGCAACTTGGGAAAGGTTGTTAGTGTCTCTATGAAGTTTAGAGCCATTTACCAGTATATACTCAAATTCATTTTGTTTCATCATGACCACGACAACCTTACATGATTTGAGATAGTGACTTTAAAAAAAAGTTTTGGTTTGGGTCTGCATATTTTTTTTAGCTCTTGAGGGACAAAACAGTGGCTGAGGTTTCTATTTGCTCCTTCCATACAAAAACTGCTTTTGGAGAAATATTAGTAATAAGAGTAAACCTGTAAACCTGTAGCAGGTTCTAGCGTCATGGGGTATGTATGGTAACTTTTAAAAACATTTTATCACTTCTATGCACTTGTAAATGCAGCAAGCCTTTCTACTCAGTGTTATTCTTGCCATATAATTAGACATACTTAGAGTCTTCTTGATCTAATATTTCTGAGAGTTAGGTAAATAATTTATAGGGTACTCTTCACAAATGGATACAATGTGAATTCAGAGCTAATCTGCTCCTCTGGAGGTACATAAAATTATCAAGCTTATACAAGAGCAAGCTAATTAGGAAGCAATCATCATCAACAACAGCTGTTCTTAGCTCACTGAAGGGCGGAGGCTTCCCTTGCATCGTCCACTCATCCATTTCCTCTCCCCAGCTTTCCACAAGACAAGCATCTCCAGAGCTACTCCTGTGCAACCATTCCTGCCAGTCACTCTCAGCTCAGTGCTCCTGCTGTCTAAACAGGGAGTTCACTTCTGCAGCAAGTTATTGCCATTTATCTAAGGATGGATACGTGTCTGGGGAGTGACGGAAGGGGAAGGATGGGTGAAGTGTCCAAAGTGTGTTTTGCCCCATTGCTCCAAAAATTATGAGAGCAGAGTCATGTTAACTGTGGTGGTTTTTACATTTTTATTGACTATAGTATTTCAACTGGGATGAAAACTATGCAAAAGGCACAATGCTACTTCTGTAAAAAGAATTCTTTCTTCTTTTAAAATGTAATGGCTAGAAATGTTGCAGTCAGTCCCTTCACTGACTTCACTTTTGTTCTTTTTAGCCCTATTATGAGCAGTGCTTGGCATGTTGGGTGGGAGACAGTGTCTGTCAACTTGTGCCTTACAATCCGTAGCATGCATGAACTCAGCAGATACTCTTTTTTCTTGTACTCCCATCATGTCGTAATGAAAAGCCAGTCTAGGTGTTCTTTGTTGAAACCAGTATTACCTACTTAGTCAGTGTTCCTGCCTCAGTGTCCATTGAAATGCTTTCAAGTAGCACAGTCTTTGTGTTATGCAGATGAGATGGAGAAGTAGGAATCAGCTGTGGAAGATCTATGGAGAAAGAGAACGAGAGAATGGACAAAGGTGTTTTCAAGATCATTGGACTCCAGCTCTCTCTCATTCCCCCAGTAAATGGAAGAGCCTTGTCAAAGAGCAGTGAAACTCTGTATGGTAAGGAAATGACATGTTGGCAGCAATATTTGCCACATTGTCTCCCATGCTGCTGGAGACAGCTTTCATCCTCAGGAATTAACAGTTGAAAGGTTTTTATGGTATCTGCAAATGTTACACTGCTTTTGCATTTGTTTTCTACTTTGTGTGAAGGTCTCATCAGAGCAGGCTTCAAGCACCTAAGCTCTGACCCTGGAGAAGGCCAGACTCTCTCACCCCAGGGAGCTGCCTGTGGCCATCTCCATTTCTTATTGTTTCCTCTTGCTGGCACAAAACACAGGAGGTTTGATGGGGAGGAAGAAGCTTTCAGAGATCTTGTGAAAGGCTTCTCTTTGTCACACCCCTGTTTGGCCTTTCCCAGAAATACATGGCTGCCTACCAAAGGAGTGCTGCTGGAAGGGGACAGAGATGCCTGTGAAGATAGTAGGCTTCTGACAACACAGAGAAGCAGCTCAATAAGCAACAATGGAGGCAAAACACAAATGAGAGTGCTTGGCCTCCTCCTGCCTTCCACCTGCACAGGAGGAGGCAGAAGCTCTGGCACAATGGGGCAGTCCCAGCTTCAGCTTCCCTCTGCGTCACCTGACAGAAGTCTTATCTTTAGAGGAGACAGAGATCTGTTTCTCCTGTATTCACCCTGGTTTTCAGACAGTGGCCTGTTGGTATAGAACCAGCTGTTTGCCATCACAGGATTGGGGAGAGGTGTTTCAGCTCTCCCACAGACCCATGAGATGCAGAAGTGGAGACTGGATTTGGAGAGAGGAAATATGGGTGTCAGAAGAGGAATTCAGGGTTGGCAAAGCCTGCGACAGGTTTATAGATGAAACCACTGCCAGATGTTAATTGTTTTCTGTGTAGTTTTCAATTGATCTGTAATTTGACTGTAGATTCCAGCCTTTTATAATAAATTGTGTACAAAGCTAGCCACTTAAGGAGATAATAAAGACTCAAAGGCAGACAGAGACATAAATTTGGACTTATCCAAGAGTAGGAGATGAGTTAGGGCCTCTTTGGAAGCACTTTTTCTCTTCTGTTCTGTAGGAGGAGCATGAGGGAACCAGAATTTCTGTGCTCTGCAGACAGAGGAGAGATGTATCTAGCCATGCTGAAGGCACATTTCTTTTGATGGGTCATGATCCCTCAGCATCCCTTTAACCTGGCAGATAAAAATTCCGATTTGCTCTGATGATGCAGGAGCCTTTTCACTGATCAGATTTTCTCTGCTGCCTTTGTTCATTTATGCACATGCACACTCACTGGTGTGTCCGTCCATCTACTTTTTTGGCAACAGCTGTTGCCTTCACTTGCCATGGTAGAAGTCTGCTGGATGGTAATAACCTGCAGACTTCAGCTTTATTGTGGTCTCTTGCAGTTAATTTCAAGGGTTTTAAGACTGTGTACAAATACTTTTTATCTCCTCCAGCAACTCCTGGAAAATAAGTGTCAAGTCCCCTGTGATAAAAATAAAGGTAGTTTGTTGGGTCACTTCAAGTCTGCTCCTTCTGTCCCTCTGAATGGGCACAAAGGTTTGGTCCCAAAGAATAATAATGACAGTGAGTGTATGATCATGATTTGTAGTATGCAGTGCTACTGCATGGGGTACATAGCACACATTGGCCTCATGCTGGAATGAGTTTTCCCCTTGAAAATAATTGTTTTTCATACCAAAATGTTGTGAGAAAATCAGTGGCTTCTGTTTACATTCTTGCAGGAAAACTTCATGGTGTGAGGATTTCATGGTGCTGAGAGCACTGTAAAGGGTGTGTGTAGACCCATGTGACATACTAAGTTGCATAAATCTTACCTAAGAGTATATTGAGGAGGAGTCACAATGGTGCCACTGTGAGCTCAGCTACACTCCTGGACTCACCACTGGCATGAAATCCCAAGCATCAGGTAGTGGGAACTGGTATTGTTCTGATGGCTTCAGTAAAGCTAAACTGATTTGCATCACCTGATGTCACGGCCCTTTCCCATCAGCTTTGTGAAGGCTGATGGTGCAATAATATAATTTGCAAAATGCTGAGAACAGCCACTGTACTGTTGGACAGTTCAAAGGACTCTCTGGGAGGCAGGAGCCCCTACTGCCCTGAAATGATGAGAAGAAAGCGCATCTGCTTTTTCTCATCCTTACCAGGCAGGGGCAAATCTGTGGAGCGAGCAGCAAGTTTCTGTCCATGCTGCCCTATGAAGCTGTGAGTGTACCCTTCTCCACGGTACCCTACCTACCTTTGCTGCTTCTTTCATTCGTAGACATCTCTATACATTCCTTAACAGCTGCTTCCATGTTTCTCTGCTGCTACAGTAGCCAGCGTGTTTCGGTTATACTTGGAGCTCCTGCTTTGAAGGAGCATCCAGGCCAGGTGACCACTTTAAACAAGTCTTTCTATAGTTCTAGTTAGGGGCTACTCTTGTGTAACCCCCCTTTTTCAAGTTTATGCTCCCATATGACAATGTACATTTCAGGGGCTGCCTGAGGCTCCGCGTTGGTGCACAAAAGCAATTGTGCCTCTGTGTCTGGCACTAAACGTGTATTGCCCTTTGTTCCTGTCTGACAAAGTGCAGGGCTAAATTTGCACATTTTTGGTGGATTGTGAAGGAATTTCTTTTAGTGCTTTTGTGATTCATGGTTGTGTTTGCTGAGGTCTGGCTCTAGTAGGTACTGTTTGGTTCCCTGTGAATGGGCCTGCACACAATGTTCTGTTGTGTTTGCCAAAGCGTGTTAGAAGTGTATGTGTATGTTGCCTCAAATGTGAGCCCGTGTGGTGCTTGCAATAGATTCTGAGGATTTTATTGTCTTTCACTCTCTGCCATCTCAGCGTGTGTGTATATGTGTGCATGGCTTCCCTGCCCTGTGACTGTAGCACCCCCTTGGAACAGGATGGAAGCCAACTGCTGGCTCATAATGTGGTGTGGACTACCTGTCACATGGGATTAGCTTCTCTGATGTAGTTTACTATGACAAGCTCTCCTTTTGGGTGCACAGATTTGAAGCTGAATGCTTGCAAAGCAGCATCATGCAAGACAACAGGATCTCTTTTTTGTGTGTACCTGGAGTCATGCCTGTTACCCTGTGAAGCTGAGTATGAAAAAAAAAATGTATTTGCTTAGCCTCCTTTCAACTGCATAAAAAGTTGTGACATTAGATTTCCTAAAGCATGAGGAGCTCCCCTGCTGAAGAGGCAACTGAGAAAAGGGAGCAGCGAGAACAGTATTTAATGCCTGATGGCACTGGTGGAGTTTGGTGTAGGGGAGTGCTCAGGGCTGTGGGGGCTGCAAATCCAAGGAAGACAGTGATAGAGCTGGTGGGAAGCCCAGGGCTGGGAGAGCTGGGGAGGACAGAAGGCTGCAGGGAAGCACAGACAAAGCTCTTGTGGAAAAATGCTCTTTTAATTTATTCTGGTCTTGCTTTTTGAGGAGCACTAAATCCTCCCATCCCATAATTAGAACATCCTGCTGGCATAAAGATAAAGCAGTGAGACTAGGTAAGCCCTTTGAGCACCAATATGTCTGGGGATAAACTCCCTCCCTTTCCCACTCTCCCTTCCTTCTCTGGCCTGCCCCAAGCGACCTATCCATGATCCAGGAAATGGGCCATTTTATGATCTAAGATAACCATTTCTGTTAAGGCTGAAAGGCTCACAAGCTGCTAGCATTTAGAGATCTATTGTCTTGTCCCCTTTTGAACCACAGCATTGGTCTTAACCATTTGGCAATAATTCACTATATCCGTGTTTCTTCTCTCACAGTGTGATTCTCAGAAGAAGAAAGTGAGTGAGAAACGACTGCTTACTTCCTTGTTTCTTTGGACACAGTGGAGGTAGACAACAAGTTTTAGTTGAGGAGTCTGTCTTACCTCCAGTTTGGTTTTTTTTGGTTTGTTTTTTTTTTCCTCTCTCACTCTTTCCTCCTTCATGGTGCCTTACAACATGTTAAGCCACTTGGAGCCCTATGTCTTCCAACAGCACCATAGAGGGGGCAGCCCACCCTGCCTAGAGAGTGATTGCACTGTAGGGAGGGGTGGGTTATTAACCTAAGTGAAAAGGGGTGATGTCTTGGTGTGTTATTACTTACTTGTGTCTCTGGTGGAAATAGCTGAGAGAGAAATCATATTTCAAGGACATTTCTCCTCCCACTTTGGAATCACTCAGCCAGCTGGAGAGGAGTTTGAAATATGTCCAGTTCAGCCAAGCCCTGTGATGGGACTTTTATTCCTGCTAATGAGACAAGTCACCGTGAAGTACCCGTTTGAGGAGTTTCAGAGATGAGTCCCCTTCCCTGCAGTAGAGATGCCTCTTATTCTCTAATCAGCTCCTCTCCCTGAGAAATTGCACAGTCTGTGCTGTCATTGGGCAAGTTGCCCTTCCCCAGAATCTGTTCCACACCCTGTTTTAATTAAACAGCCTCATCTTTAAGTGACCCTGTGCCATGATGGCTGTTAGAGGACCTGCAGTGTCTGGACAAGCATAATTACTTCAGAGATGCTGTGCTCGACCATCCAAATCAGAATGCCTTCATCCCCCCTATTTGCAGGTTCCAGTACCTTTTCTCCTGTGGTGCCAGGTCCAACCTCCTGCAAGTGGGACTTGCCCAAGGCTTTCCTGCCTGACTGCCATTTAAGCTGCCTTCTGCCTGCGGTGCTTTCTGCCACACAGATGACTCCTTCCCCTTCTGCCTGCAGCAGCACCGAGTTCTCTGGTGAAAGCTGACAGCTGGGGGACATTGTTCAAGTCATTCCTCTAGTCAGTGGGGTATTTTGAAGCCCTGAAGGGCCTGTCTTTGGCCTGATGATCCATCAGTAGCAAGTTAGCAGCCCCACCACTTGAGGTGCTGAGTCTTTCTTGAGGCAGAAGGCAGAAGAAGGGGCTGTACTGGAGTTTAGCTCTCTTTTTACCCTTATCTGGGGAGAGTCACAGGTTCCACGTGAATGGGTTGAATTGCCGAGTGCAGATCTGTATAAATGTTAGTTTATTGCGCACTATAGCTCAAGGGCATTTCAAGGACTCGTTCAGAACTAAGAGAAAGAGATGGGGCTTACAGGTAGGAGGAGGAGGAGCTGCCATCCTACTGTTGCCTGAGATTGTCTGATCTTTGCTGGATTCCTACTGCTTCCCCTATACACAGGCTGGAACATGCAGGGGAGGGGGAAAAGCCTGTTTCTTTAATCATAGGAGTTGGAAATGCATAAATAAATAAATAACCTGTTCTCTTAATATTCTAGACTGAATCTCTATGAAGGAAAGATGAAAGGGGGAGTATGAGAAAATCAGACAGTTTGTCCTGTGTAGTGAGAATCTGCCATCACATACAGTCTTCTAGGTGGTCGGTTTATACATGAAATGGCCTTATTTACTCTCCCACGCTTTTCTAAAGTGTTTTTGTAGTGCAGAGTTTAAGCATTCTTTAAAAAAAAAGGGTTGGCTTCTCCTGAGTGCTCTGTAGATGGCATCGGTGCGTCCTTTTCGAAAAATGGGATCAGAGATGAACAAGTAGAGTACCATTGCCATCTGCTGGCAAAGAGAGAGGCTTGTCTTTAGGTGGGGGTTTGAGTTTTTGGTTTGGTGGTTTTTTTTTTTTTTTTCCTCTCCTTAAAAGCAGCTGAAACGCTGAGACCTGATCCATCTCGGGTGTTTGAGTGATGGAGTATGTGTGATGTGGGGTTTCTAATTTTGGCTTGTTTTTACATAGAGGTCTCATTGCCCTACCCCAAGCAGGGGTAGGGATCTAGCCCTGGCCTGGCATTAGCATGGTTGTTCCTATTCCATGGAATATGGAAGATCCTTCTCAGAGATCCCATAGACACCCCTGTGTCCAGGTGAGACATAAGATACAGTGCCACAATGCTTTGGGAAAAATGAGCTTTGAAACCTCACATAAAGTATTGCAAAAGGGACTGTACTGCTCTCTGCAAAGGAGAGTTGGAGTTGTGTGAATTATAAAAATCCCTCTGAAATGCTCACACACCTCCCTGTCCATAAACAACTGAACAGGACTCATCCACCATAATCCCTGTGAGCTCACAATGTTGGATTAAAGTATTTCTCTATCCAGCAACAGAATTAGTTGCTCTTCTTGCAGAAGAGCCACACATTGGTGCTCTGCTGTCTCTGCAGTGCTCCCAAAAGAGTTCTGACCCTTCCTCATAGCACCGTTTGCAGAAGGTGAGAAAGGATCAACCCCTGCTATTCTAACCCCTGAAAAATGAAGGTATGGTTGATGTCCTTTCTCACAATCTTCTGTCACAGTCTTCATCTTTACTTTTGAAGGGGAAATGGAGGTAAGGAGAGTGCCAGACATGGAACAGCAGTTGTTCTGTGTAGCCAGGATCATAACTCTTGAGACATCTTTTCTCAAGGGCACTGTTACTCAAATAGACTTTAGTCAGTGAAAGCTGAGGGCACCAGGATCTCCATCCCCTTTCTTTTAAGTTCTTTGCATTGACCTTGGATGATTACACTGGAAGCAGGTATTTGATCCTAGGTTGGAAATAAGTAGGGTCCATGAGGCATGTGAGAGTGCATGTGGACTAGTCTTTTAGAGCTTCAAAAATGGTCATGGTGGGAAGGACATGTGAAATGATATTTGCTTTCATGGAAAATACTCTGTCAAGACTACTAGTGAAAATTTGATGAAACTTTGAGAAGACTTTCTCAGATCCCAGAAGGAATTTCTGGTGTAGGGAAGACAAGGAAACAGCAGACCAAATGGTATAGAGAAAACAAAAGCGTTGTCTGTGTCTTTGCTCATCCTCTTCTCTTTTTCACACTGTTTTTCACAAATGTTTTCTGATCATATTTGTTTTATTTCACAATAGCCTCAAAACACACCTAAAAAAATCCATCCTTCCCTGATACAGGATTATTGCTTTCTGGCTATTCCTAATGACCAGCCAGACTATAGAACACCACTACAACCTAGTTCCAGGTATGTTTTCTCCCATTGAAAGCCATCCCTGGTTTCACAAGCTAGTGGGCAGAGAGCAACCCAGCTGTACAACATGGGACAGCCCTCTGTAGCTATAGAGTAACTTGGGACACAAAGCCATAAGTGAGGAGTTTGGGAGGAGCAGACACTGAGAAGGAGCCTGAAGCATCAGAGAACATCCATATTCAGCTGAGCAGAGCAGGACAGGGCAGCATGTGTATAGGTTGGCATCTGGAGTTGTGGAGGCACAGCTGCAAGTCTACTGGAACCAGAGGTGAGAGTTTTCTGATGGAGATAATGAATTTTTTGTGAAACACTCCCTGTAAAGACTGAACCATGATTTTTAATAGGTTCTGGCACTGAAGGACTGCATCCTCCTCCTGTCCTGTTTCTGTCCTGGGCTCTGACCATCATTAGTGCACAAGCAAATGCAGCACCTTCCAAATCAGGTCCCCATGACCTGCACAGCTTGGCAGAGATGTTATGCTCTAAGAACTGGCAATGAGAGACAAAGAGCAAGGATGTGGGAGTTGGTAGGGGAAAACGGAAGATACAAAAAGGTTAGAGCAGGACAGGTGTTTGAGTGGGGGAAAGGAAGTCTTGTGGTCTGGATGTCTTTTTCCAGTTTGGCATTTGATCAGGAATGGTTTCATATGGTTTCATGTTTCATGTTTCAAACTATGGTTTCATAGTCACCAATAGTTGAATTTTCTTTACACAGTACAGAGGATAAAACTCACGTATTTTCAGTCTTGACAGCTTCACATTACAATGTAGGAAGCTACAAAACACTTCCCAAATACCTGTTTGTTCTGTAAAGCCCTTTAAAGGATCCACTTGAATATAAGTACCTGTAGCAGCATTTGAAACCATATCTGTTCATTGTGCTGCAGCCGACAGAGAGCAGCACAGTCACACATATGCATGCACTGTTCACAATCCAATCCAGTGCACAGTGTGCTTCCCTGTGACTGCTTATCCACCTGGTATTGGTTTCCTCTGCCATGCTTTTGGTAGTAGGTGCCAGAGTAAGCCCCAGGTGCTGCACCCACAGTCCTCTCTGTGACAGAGTGGTGTGCTGGCCCCAAGCATGGGCATCTTAGAGAGAGGAATCCTGCACAGGCAGCCAACAGCCTATTTGATGTGGGAAGCTCTGCTGAAAATGGGAGATTTGACTGCTTCAGGATCAGTAAAGTAAAATGAAGTAGGGGAGATATTTTAATGTTCTTGGCACAGGGTATATCGCTCATCTGGCAGGTTAATCTTGCTTGTGACTCGGTGAGGGATACTGTTGTCTGCATTCCCATGCAATGGGAAACAGGATTTCCAAGGGCCATAGCACCTGAATGTAAACACAACAAGGGCATTGGTCCCAAAAGATGGGCTGATGGGCTGGAAACACAGGCCCTGCATTGGGGCAGCATCTGCACATTTCCTCCTGGGGTGACAGGATGATGTGGCCATGATGGGGAAATGCTATGCTATTGCAAGTGTGTGATGGGGGAATATATCCTGGATATCAGCCACTTCAGCATCCTGCCTCAAGTGGGAAGAGAGCTCAGGAGCATTGTCATGGTAGTAATCTTGGTCCAGTGGGTTTAGCAGCATTAATGGAGCATTGTCACCAATGCCAAGTCAGGCTCTCACTAAGACTTGTGCTGGAAACAATGATAATAAGCTTCAAAGCGTGTTTGCTGTTTTCTTTTAAACAAACATGGCAACAGACTCTCAAAATGTTTAGCATCTCTTGTATTAGGGAGCTAAGCTCAGCAGCATGAGGCTTGAGTTCATTGCTATGCTCTGCCATGCATTTTCTATCTGATATAAAGTTGTCTGTTTGTGCTTCTAGCACATTGGTAAAATGAAGGTGGCAGCACTGCCTTAGCTCTCAAGAGCTGTGTGGATGAAGAGGTGGGAGGATAGGTGCTTGCAAACTAGGATGACTGGAAGGTGGAGAAGCATGATGTAACAGCCTAAGGAAGTAGGGGAAGAGTGCTGAACACTCTTTGTCAGCCTTTGTGGTAAACTGGGACAGATCTCCTGGCTTGTGTCCTGTTAGGTGACATGCGAGAATTGCCATAGCAAGCTTTGATTTTGAGGGAAAATAAGGAAAGGCAGTATCTGTCAAACCAGGGGCCACAACTTTTCAGATACATGCTTGTGGCATATCTCATCTGCTGGTATTATTAGTGTCTGAAGCTATGCTGGTACCTCTTCCCTATCTGAAGAAATAAGGATGGGCCAGACCCACTTCAAAAATACCAAATTCTTCCCTTGCAGGCACATCCTCGACAGGGAAGCAGGCTGTGCCTCACTCTGCTAACACACACACATGCACAAGCCATGGAGAATTAGCCAGATGGTTTCACTTGAAAAAATCAAAAATACAAAGCCATCTGCTCTCTTGTCCTAGGGATCATGAACTTGACTTCTTGTCTACCGGTATAAATTGAGTCTCACAGAGTGCAGACGATGCATATATGCACCCAGTTTAAAAATCACTGTGCCTGACAGGGGCAAGAGGACTGGAAACAACTCCATCATTCGAGTGTCCTGTGGCCAGACGTTCCCAGCATGTGTTTGCAGTAACCCTTCCACTGTGAGACAAATGCCAGCCAAATAGCTATTAGTTGTGGGAAGACATCAGCTGCAAAGAGCTGTGGAGTGCTGTATGGCCACACCTGCCTGAAGCCCTTGTTTAACAGCAGAGGGAGTGCTCACATCGCTCTTGGAGAGGGACATGACTGCTTCTCTTTCCAAACAGGTACAAGGGAGAAAGAGCTGCTTAGGGGGATGAGTTAGACACTCCTGGAAAAAGTAGTCCAGTCCTTGAGCAGTCCCTGAGATGCTCATGTATTTGACTGAGCTGACAGAGGAATGACATTGTCACAGCAAGCAAAGGAACCACCCTCCAAATGAAGATAAGAAAGATGTTTGCATAGTTGGCGTAGACAGGGGGACAGCAGCTACCTATCGTGTATTGGAAAGACACCCAGGACAAAAAGTTATTGTTTAGGGCAACCCTGTATAGGGAGTAAATAGAGCTTAGGAGCCCAAATCCTTCCTCCAGCACTAGCCTGAATGTCCAATTTGGTTCTGTTCCTGTTCTCCACCTTTTGAGTTTGATTTGTGTGATTATCTCAGGAAAGAAGTCCCCTGGCTGGAACAGTTGTAGAAAACATGGCAGTTAATTCAGCATTGGAAGCTAATGTTTACTTTGTATTATTAGTGCGTAATTGTTTAGTTAGGTGCTGCCAGCATTCATGTTTTGTTGTGAGGCTTGTAGGATTCATTGTGTTTCTGAAAGCCTTGCTGTTGAAGTAAAGATATTTTTTTTCTTTCACTGAAGCTGCATGTTTCTGGCCCTTGTGCTTTTTGAAGAAGAAAATGGACATGAAAGGTTAAAAAGCAAGGGGACCAATGAAAAGAACCCAACATTTATTACTTGGAAAAAAACCCAAAATCTTGTGATTTTTAGCTTTGAGGGCCTGAATCCTGATTTTGTTTGGTTGGTTGGTTGGTTTTGGTTTTGTTTTGGTTTTTCTTTGTACTGCAATATTGGCAATGTGGCACTGAGAAAACACATTGTGAATTGTGGTGGTTTCCTAGGAAGTTAAATACTCTGGTAGTTGCGCTTATCCATTCAATAATATGCAAAACTTACCACATGACTCTTGTATTAAAAAAAAATAGTTTTAAAATTTCAACTCACTGCTAACAAGTAAGTTGAAAATGAAAGATAATTTGTAAAGAAAAAAAACAAAAAACAAGATACATCAAGACAAGCCCTGTTCAAGCAAAAGCTTTAAAGCACAAGCTTACTTTTATGCAAAGAACTAATCCTTTTATGCAGAGAAATCATCTTGCTGACTTCAGTTGATTGTGTTGTGTTCATACCCAAATGATTGTGAGGAAAAAATAGGCTGGAGGAAAAGAAACTGGGAAGCGCTAGTGGACAGTTCATGAATTGGAGGAGGTAGAATTAAGCTAATAAATGATTCATTCAGAATTGTTTACCCAGCTTTAGCTAGCATCAGGAGGGAAAGAATGCAAATGGGGCTGATTATCCAGATTCACTTTGTGTCAGTGAGTTGTTCTTGGCTCGGGAACTCTTCCTGCAAAGGGAAGGGTTGAACACTCCATCATTTGAGAACATTTATCACAGAATTGGACAAAAGTCTGAGAATGCACTGCAGGAAATCCTCATGGCAGAGTAGAGGGCTGGATTCCCCAGGTGCTCCTTCCTTATCTTCTATGTTGTCCTAGTGTTGGTAACCGTGCAGATTACTAGCAGAATTGCCTGAATGAATTTGCACCAAGGGAACTCTCCCATAAGAGTTGAACACAGTAAAGGTTGCTAATAAAGGTACAGAAAAATCCTTGTCAAATACCTAACTCTTCCTTGCAGGGGAAAAAAAAAAAAAAAAAAAAAAAAAAAAGCTAATCTAAACTAAAAATACCTGGCTGATTCCCTGAAAAATCTTTACCCAGCTCTACCTCAAATGAGGATTTTGGAGCTGGATCCACCCACCAGTTCTAGTGACAAGAAGCAGGAAGCCCAAGGCAAACCCCACGCAGATGATACTGCTCAAGGCGGCTGAATTTGCAGTTCCTCAGTGCCACTTAACAAGCAACCCACGCCAGGCAGCAGGGAGACACAGCAAAGCAGAAGACAGGCCTGGCTGTTTTGTAAGCTGTAGCAAACAAGGACTGCTAGTCAAATAGAGGACAGAGTAATCTCTTTGTGGATGAGGTAGCTTTAGTTAGGTAGCCTCCCTGGAGAATTTGTTTATTTGACAGTGACATAGGACAAAGTCTGATGCGAGTCAAAATTACACATTGAGAGTATACAGCAAGACTTATAACAATTTCTTGGGGGTGCACTGGGGAGAGCAGGAAAACTCCCACTTCTGTTTGAAGAGATAATGAAGTTGTTTTTGGAAGCTGTTAAGACATACAGGAGGAGAGAGCTTAGGGTGGGGAGCATGGGCTCTCCACCACTGCAAGTTTAGAAGACTATGTTGGACAAGCTTTCAGGAATGATTTTAATGTAGTTGATGCTTTTGGGGAGTAGAGATTGCCTAGACGATTCAGCAGAGGTCTTCCAGCCTTACTTCATATGATTCTAGTGGTGTACTTTGTGGAGCAGGGCTATGTAATAACCAAGGTGCCATCGACTCTCTTGTGATTGCAAATGGTCAAGAACTCGGCTTTACAGGTGGCGCTTCTCAGCGTCACCTTGGGACATGGGGACTAATTATGTTGTAGGAGGAATGACAGCCACTCAGTCATGAACCCTGCTGCCTTCAGGACCTTAAGTTGTCTATGGAGATCTCCCATCCATGAATCTGAATTAATTCTTCCCTGAAACAGGGAAGAGAGAGAGGAGATTTATGGTGGTTTGCAAGACTGAGAGAGACACCATAACTAACAAGCTAATTAGCCCCTCAAAAGCTGATAGAGAAATGGAAAGGGAAAGAGTCCCTGTCTAACCAGCAGCCTTACATTTGGCACATCATGAGAAGGCAGCTTGCCTGCAGGGGCTGGCAGAGTTTGATGGGAGAGCTACTAGCAGTGCATCTGCTTCCCTCTGACAACACAGTTGGTCTCCTTTGGCAGCCCAGAGCACCCTGCACCTCGCAGGGGCCACTGCAGTGGTGGCAATCGTTCATGGGGTTTCCTTTTAAACAAGGTATCTGAGATTTAGGTAAGAGAGTATTTGGTGCTGGAGCCAGCGTGAAGCTGTAGGAGGGGGGAGAGACAAGAAGCACTTTGTGCCCTACATTCCTTGAGGCTCCTGCGGTGCAGGCTTTAGAGAGAGAAGGGAGCAGCCCACCCCACCTCCGTCTGTGTAAAATAGATGGAACATAAGAAGTGTTTTAAATAATTGAATAATGAAATGAATATATTAATGCTCAGAGAGTGGGAGAGGGCTGCTGGGCAGGACTTATTCAGCCAAACAGCCCCTGACAAGCCAGGCAAGAAGTAAGGTCAGCATTTATTCCTCTGGGGGAGATCGAAGGCGGGGTACTCTGTTCAGTGGCTCTCCACAGAGCTTTCCTTTATTTCTCCCATTTCTTTGTCCAGCTGCTTTTCTTTCTTCAGGTGGTCTTCTCTGCCTCACTGTGATACTTTGCTGTCTCTAGGTCTTCTT
Source organism: Megaceryle maxima (assembly GCA_024605025.1). NCBI lineage: Eukaryota > Metazoa > Chordata > Aves > Coraciiformes > Cerylidae > Megaceryle > Megaceryle maxima. The sequence goes on along the minus strand of JANHGN010012226.1, from coordinate 35,753 downwards.
TATCCTCTGGTTTTTTTCTTTCTCATCATCGTTCCCTTATCTTTCCATGGCTTTATGCTGTTTAATCCTCCAAACCACAGGCAGCCTTCTCAGAGTACATATATCTATCTCCAAGACATATGCCCACCCTAATTCTGTAGCCACTTTGTTTCTTAGAAGCATTTAATTACAACTGAGATTCATCTACTCTCCAGATACTCCACCTCTCATTCAGGAGACAAGTTAGTGTCTAACACTAAATGCAGTACATTTCCAGAAACACTTGGACAGCTGACAGCTGAGGCTGGCAGTCTGAACCATCAATTTGCTTATGTAGGAACACAAGTGCAGAAGTGAGTTGGGTTTGGTAAGTCAGGCAGTAAATGGCACAGGGACTGGTATTAAGAATGGTTGAATTATAATTCTAGTGAAAAATATGGAGTGATAGAGCTGGCTGCAAAAAGCTGTGTGCATCATTTATTACACCCAGCTCTGACAGTGTCCCCTTCTGCCTTGCAGTTCCCCTGCTCTCAGCTCTCCCAACCTTGAACTCCCCATACCAGCTCTGCAGTGTCCCCCAGCTTCCCTGCAGCCCCCTGCCCTCTCCCTGCTATTTAAGGACTTAATTCCTCATTCTGGAGGTTGCCAGTGTTGCTGATGCATGTAGTGGTTTGTCAAAGCAATCATTCAATTCCAGAACATTACAGGAAAACCTGCTGATTCCTATCAGGTGTAACCTGAGTCATATTTCAGATCCTAAATCCAAAGTACTTAAGGAATCATCCAGCCATTTTTTGCTTGTAAATGTAAATGAAAACCATAAAATTAGTGGCTTTGCACTGCTTGAATGCTGGGGTTTTTTTTCCTTCCCAGATCTTCCTGTTTGAATTATTTGGGGAGCAGAACCTTTGGAGATCTTGGCTTTTGAAGTCAGTAGGGTCCTGTCACCTAAGCTAAGCAGAGAAATGATGCTGTTGCTGTGTTTTATGGAATGTGCAAATTTGGGAGCTTTTTCTTGAAAGAGATTAAATTGTACAGAATACCGGAATGAGTTCAGAAGCATGTGAGAAGAGAGTGATGAGCTGGGAGCAGCTAGGAACTAGAGGGGCTGTTGGATATGTTGGAAACTTTATTTTCCTCCCAAGATCATGAGAAGACTCTACAGGTCTCCACACACGTGGGGTAGCCTGTATGAAAACCGCATAAAATACATATACAAAATAGTTATATAAAAAGTGCCTATGGAAGAGGAGCTTGTGGTATAAATCATAGCAACAGCTGGTAAGAGAAGAGATGCTAGTGGAAAGGTACAGACGATTTCTTGGTGCAGCATGCAGGGACAGGTGGGGAGGAAGAAAGCACGGGCAGTTTAAAAGTGGCAGCTCTCTCCTTCATCTGGGAAGTTATTTCTTATGCAGAGTGAGTGTAACCCTCCAATGCGTCTTCCAGTTAGTGACACCCAGGAAATGTTTTATGGATGAGGCTCCATCACCTGTTGGCATGAAGAGAAGAAGGCAGAGCCACCGGTGATGGATGATCACTTGGAAACTGCACTGTGTCCTCTGCACCCTCCGCCTCCCTCTCCATGCCTCTTTATCATGCATCAATTGCTGTAGCATCCACCTGCGTCTGCCAGAAAACTTCCAGTTCTCAGCTACTCTCCCTCTTGACTTCCAAGATGTTTTGCCATACTTCCCCTTCTCTGAAACTGCTTTTCTAATTCAGAGGTGTCATCATCATAGATGAACTGTGTGTATTTCTGTAGGTAACAGTGAGAAAGAGAATTCTTCTCTGGATACTTTGTATCAAATATCTTGCATTTTAACTCTTGTTTACTCAGTGAGCATGCTGGTGTAAATGAGGGACATGGTGATAAAGGAGCAGAATTTTGTAGCTGATTTATTTTGAGTTGTAGTGAGTGTATGCAGCCAATTTGAAACCTTTGTGTGCAGTATTTTTGATAGGGTTTGTTGGGGGGGGGGGGTTGTTTGTTTTTCGTAAATACCTCTTTCTCTGCATCTGTCTTCTCACTATGAACTGCAGTTGCTAATGTCATGGGTAATGCTGGAAAATGGTCACAATGGGTACTGGAAAGCCCTGGCCCACAAACCAGATTATAGTCAGAGACAAAGTAAGGAAAGACAGAGTTTCAGAGGTGGCTGGCCAGCCCCCCTGGTAGTACTTGTTTGCTGAGCAGCATCTAGATTTGAGCACTTGTCAGAATCCCATTTAGTAAAAGTAATTTTCCAAATACGTTTGGAAAACATAGAGCCTAGGTACTGGCCACTGTTTAGCATGCCTGTTCTTGGATGGTGAAGTATCAGTGAAACCTTCCTGTTCAATCCCCAGCCATCAGGCACTTCCTTCTGTGACTGCCAAGCCCAGACTGCAGAAGCAGGTCTCTGACTGTGAGCTGTGTTATTGCCATGCCAACCCTTCCTTTATTCTGAAGCCCTGAGTCCCATCTTTCTTTTTGCTTCCTGCAGGAGAAGTTCTACTTTCCTGTACTAGTTCCACAATAATCAGTAAGCAGGTCACTGCATCGCTTAGTCTAATCTAGGTGGTACCCAAGCTTTCCCATCTTGTTTAATTCTCTGTATACAGGAGTTTGTTTGGGTATATGGGAGGCTCAGAAATGCACGGTGTTGGTGGTACACTGCAGAGAGGCAGCAAAACCCCAGGGCTGTTTCAAGCATGCCGTTCTGCCTCCTGGTACGGTGGCAATGGTAGCATAGCCAGGCACTTCCAACCTGTGTCTATGATCAGCCTTCTAAGGGCTTCCTTCCCAAGGTGTAAGGCAGAGTAGGCCAGATGATGTTGAGGGACCTGGGACTGAACCATGCCCACATCGCATCTAAAGGCAGGCAGTGTAATAGTAAGTACCAGGTTGAAACTGTCCTAAGCCTGCCCCCATTCCCATCCGTTACACACACGGATGCACACGCATGCTGCACATCCAGCAGGCCTGATGGCCGCGTAAGATGGATGGCAAGGAGTGTTGCTGTGGCACTGCCCCACCCCAAACACCAGAATTTGTCCTGATTGCCGGCAAGCTGGGGCTACAGGCTAGTTACGGGCCCTCGGGACTGACTTCTCTCTCCCCATGTAGTTTTTCCCTCCTTCCCCCTCCCTCTTCCTTCGCCTGAGTGTTTAGCTCTGAAAAGAATAATTTATCAAATCATTTTTATTCAACTTTGGAGGAGGAAGAAAAAGGATGGTGGGGGGAAAAAAGGGCCCTTTGCTGTTTTAATTGCTTTGCAGCGTACTTGTGAGAGCGGAGCTGGGCTTATCAAAGCGGGCGCAGCTGAGTCCCTGCCGCTCGCTAATGAGAGCTGCCACGTGACGAGCCACGCTCCTCCGATGGACCAGATAGTGCCTCGAACCAGGCAGGGACTCAGACACTCAGCAAGTTAATTTAAACAAGGAGCTGTGAAGTTTAAACAGGAGGCTGGGCGAGCTTGTTTTACAAGGACTTTGGAATCAAATTAAGGGGCTTATTTATCTAAAAATATATTTAAGAAAAAAAAAAAAAAGGCAAAATGAGGCATGCAGTCTAGGTTGATGTTTGGCTTGTTTTTTTCTGATGATTCATTTCTGAGTCAGGTGTCAGGGTCTAGAAAGAAGAAAGTTATTTTTTTCCTTAACTGAATGAAACCCAAGGGTCCAGATGAATTCCTTGAGTACATGAATTCTTCTTTGTGTCTTTGGGCATCTTTTAAGACCTTGGTGCTGCAGTAACTCCAGAGGGCTGCCTTAGAGTGCGGTGAGATCTGGTTGCTGAGTTGTGTAAACTGCCTGGTTTTGTGCCAAACAGCCAGTGCTTCCCTGCAGACCCCATGGCTCTTCTGCCATGGGCTGCCCATACCAGCTCTGCAGCAGCACAGGAACAATCCCAGATGGCCATGCCTGCTGAGCCCTAATCTCTTGGTACTATTTAAAACATAGAAACATAGAAATGTCTGGGTTGGAAGGGACCTCCAGAGGTCATCTAGTCCAACCCCCCTGCTGAGAGCAGG